>JASPKZ010003681.1:0-83326 GCA_030220185.1 Diploptera punctata | reverse complement strand
TTCGTGCCCGCCCGAATTTCAAATGGAGGTATGAGATGAGATGAAGCCCCTATTATTGAAGATCTATGTCTGTGATATACAAAGATGCCGGCTGACCGGGCCTATCGCATCATCACGGAAACATATGAAATGAAATGGTACGAAATGAATGATATGGGCATGGAGAAGTAGTGGAATAAGTTTTCACATCCTCATGGGATAGTGATCAGAACTTCCGTCTACAGTTCATGGGGTTCGGGTTCGATTCCCGGTCAGACGACTGGAATTATTCCTGTGATCACCCATGGTCTGCACTTTTGTTAAGTTTAAGAACTATCCCGGCGCATTATTATCACCTATCATATCATCGGGTTAACATTACTTCACCTTCCAGCGCCCCAACTTAAGAAGTGGGCTATAATTCCGCAATGTCAGGAAATAATACCAGAAATATCACGAAGACAACCTAGTGGCATTGATAAAAAATTGGTAGGGAAAACAGGAGAAACCCCGTGCTATGATTCATCCACAATGAACCCGAAATGGAATAAAAAATCTGGAACTCGAAATCCAGAGGTAGGGGGTGACAAGTGTGCAATATTTCGCTAAGGAGACCCAGTTTTTAAAACATATTATAAGAAATACATTTAACTAGCTAACTCACTAACTCACTGGCACTATCAAACCCGTAGATTCATGGCCGCGAAGACATAAGTTCTCCATACATTCCTATCCTGAGCTAATGTTTTCGAATCATTCCCTGTATAATCTACTTCCCTCAAATCATAGTTAATATTATTCTCCCACTTCATTCTTGGTCTACCAACTGGGCGTTTTCCTTCTGATTTTCCTACAAGAAGCTTCCATGCACGCCTCTCATTCCCCGTTCGTGCCACATGTCCTGCCCATCGCAGTCTACGAGACTTAACTGTTATTATATCTGGCTTCTTATAAAGACCATGTAGTTCACTTTTATGTAGTCTTCTGAAGCAATACATTTAGAAGCAAAAATTAGAGTTCCATATCGCGACAAGACTAGAAAGTTTTTATCCCACCAGCTAGTTGTTGGACTCAAATATGTTTCAATAAAGAGAAAGACAGTCATCCAGTTAAGGGCGAAATGCCACGTATTACTGACTAATTTGACAACTGATCTGACAGACTACAGCGTGCTTATAAGTAGAGCGAGGAATTTTATGAAATTTCATGTTTTAAACTATTTGTCAGAGAGCGCTGAGACTAAGTATCTTTACATTTTATGATATGTAGAATCAAATAAGACCAACAAAAAACTTCATATTTCATAATATTTTAGCAAAATGTTCATATTTTAGTGAACATTTCATACTCCTTCATATTTTTCAACTTTGAAATTCCGGTATTTTTTTCAATAAAAGTTCTAGGAATTCATTAAAATATTTCTTGAAATGAATGTATTTATGTAATTTTTGACAGTGTTATGTGGTAGACAGGTGAAAATTCTTCAGTATCCCTTCTGAACAAGATAGATAGATTTTATAAAAGCAAATAATTGGATGAGGAGTCACAGAGTGACGTGTTAGATGGAGGTTTTTGTCCTAAACTCGATCCCCAGACAAGAACATGAGCCTAGATGAATAAGTAGAAGACCAATGTTGGAATATTCTATAGTCAGGTAGAATAGCTGTCAGCTCGTTATTGCTACCTGAGAGCAGTCCTTACTTTGTGAACAGATTACAGCATTGTAGGAAAGACTGCCGCTGCTAAAACTTGAAGCAGTGCTTTGTGAAATTAGTAAAGTTCATGTAGGTAAGGACGTCAAACTATCAAATATAGCATGATACAAGTATGCTGCCATAACATCGTGTGATGTTGAGCATAATTTTCCATCGTGCAAAACAATTCTGACAGACAGGCCTTATAATGTACTATCAGAAAATATAGAAAAAAAAACTTCTAACTGTGGATTACAAACAGAATTGACAATTGGATTGTTCAAAGCACAATTAGACCAAGACTATGGACACTATGTTAGACCCATTTCATGAAAAAAAAAAAAAGTTAAAATAATTCTTAACTACATTTCACCATGTTTGTAGTTCAATATTAAATGTAATTGTAATTGCAAAGAGAGTTCTGAAACAATCCCTAGAATCAATTATGGACTAATAACTTTTAACATCTTGTTTCTCCAAATATGACATACTGGAATGGTTTACTTGTATTTTAAATCATCCAATTTAATATTGTTACATTTGTATCTACAGGAATTTAACATGCTGTAGCCGAATGGTTAGGTAAGAAGCCTTGGTGCAGAGCTACGGGACTTGCGCTGGTTTGAGTCTCCATGGGGGAAGACATTTTCTCAAGGTATTTCGGGCAGTATGGGACCGGTGCCCACCCAGCCATCGTTAGGCATTTGGGTAGCTACAATAAGTAGCGGCTCCAGATTGAGAAAATCAGCTGTAATGGCTGGGGGACTTGAGATGCTGACCACATGTCACCCATACACTGGCTGGATGATCATCTACCTCTGTGATTGATACATGGATGTGAGGCCAGCAGCTGACTAGTAGGGCCTTGTAAGCCTGTTGTGCCAGGAGTTTTTTTTATGCAATGCTAAAATAGCAATAATCCAAACTATATACCTGCTCTAAACTTTGTTAGTGCTAGATTTCATGGAAACCTGTTTGTTTTGGTTACAATGTTTTGTTTCTTGTATATGTTTAGATTTCATAATTAAATATCATTCAATACATTAATTAATTGTATTATATATAACCTCTCAGTTTTGATTTATGAAGGTAAAGTGATTCCACTACAGTCTTGGGAGGCCTTTAGGGTAGTGGTATGTTGAAGCTCCCATCTTTCTAGACAATAGGCACGAGATGTCCGCCGGATTGTCGGATCTGCCTGATGGCCGCATTTGTGCCCAGAACATGCATCTAGTACTCACTTTCAATAAGATCTGAGTCGACCCCAGGTCCACAAAGCCACCAGAAGGTCTGGTCCAGCTAAAAATCTTGACCATATCAAGACTCGATCCCACGACTTTCCTGTTTGTACCATGTTTCCTTATACAACTACACTATGGCGTGATCCATTAAAATTGTTTCAGATCATGAATATGATATTTTATATTGGGACAAAATTAACGAAAAAGCTAATTAAAATCGAAATACAGTGAACATCTTGATTTCTTGAGCTATAAATAAGTTCTGTTTGTCTCATTTATGTGCTGGTATGTACACTTATAAGTTATAGTGGGCCTATGTATATAAATATATGTAAAAAGTTTAGAAAATAGTAGCTTCATAATATTTTTGCGTCATAATTTTCATATTTTCATATTTTGTCTTTACGATTTCATATTTTCGTATAATTTTCTTCATATAATTCCTCGCTCTAGTGATGACCATGGAACTCACTTCCCAGTCATGTCAGGGACTGTCAATCATTATCATTACACGCTTTATATTAGCTTGACCTGTATCTATCTATCTATCTATGTAACGGAATCTTTCAATGCGATTTTCATCCACTTAAAATCATTGGATCGACTTGAAACTTTGTATATTTATAGAGGACCCGTGACAATACAATAATTTCGTATTTATTTTCTAAAATCCTGGCCATAATCATCAGAAAATAAAAAAAAGTGGTTTTGTATCAATGTAACGGAATCTTTCAACGTGATTTTCACCCACTTAGAAACATTGACTCGACTTGAAACTTTGTATACTTGTAGAGGACCCGTGACAATACAATAATTTCATATTTATTTTCTAAAATCCTGGCCATAATCATCAGAAAATCAAAAAAAGTGTTTTTGTATCAATGTAACGGAATCTTTCAACGCGATTTTCACCCACTTAGAAACATTGGATCCACTTGAAACTTTGTATACGTGTAGAGGACCCGTGACAATACAATAATTTCATATTTTGTTTCTAAAATCCTGGCCAGAATCATCCGAAAATCAAAAAAATGAAAACTGGTATAATAGGTTGCGGACTTGTCGAGTTTTTAGCCAATCGTTGTAAGAGTTGGTAGAGCAGTGAACTCTTAGTGGTATATAATTTCAATAATCCATACGTCGCTGGTTCAAATCCGGCTGGGAGGGTTTTTTTTATAGAAGAGTATTACTTTTAGCTCATATTACAA
This sequence comes from Diploptera punctata, assembly GCA_030220185.1. Classification (NCBI taxonomy): domain Eukaryota; kingdom Metazoa; phylum Arthropoda; class Insecta; order Blattodea; family Blaberidae; genus Diploptera; species Diploptera punctata. Next base: position 79,204 of record JASPKZ010003681.1, on the reverse strand, counting down.
TAGTATCGAATTTAAAGATATTTACATTTTTATCTTATTCTGTCTTCTTCTTCTTCTTCCTTCCAAGTATTAGGCCAAGGCCTGTTACGATCCTATAGAAAATTTTCCCTCCAGCGTAAATAGTTTGATCCTTCCGGAAAATTCTCATATAAGATTTGAAAGCATAATAATAGTCCCTTCGATTGGTTGCTGGCCAAAAGAAGGCAAGACCAGTGATGGGGCTGCAATCTTATAGCCTCAGGTCAGGCTTTTCTGGAGAAGAAAAGAAAATAAAGGAAAGAAGAAATGGAAGAAAGGAAAGACTCCCTAGCCCTCGGATGCCCTAATAGCGTCGGGGTCGAAAAAACAAGAGTTAACCAAGGGAGGTTAGATAGTAAAGTTAAAAGAGTGCAAAATACAAGTAAGTGGAAGAAATGTTTTGCTCAGCTTGGGCACCTTGTGGTCGCCATCCACATATCCTCTAGATGAGGACCCCTGAGGGTATGTAAAATATTAAAACTAAAAAATAAAAAATAAATAATATTTTTAAAGAACTAAAAGAACACGCTTTATTAGAAAACTAAAAAATGAAAAACAATTTTAATTTCCAATACGCTTGGGATAAAATAAAGTGGTCAACAAAAAAATCATCTCCAACACATATAGAATAAAATTAGAGTTATCAACAAAAAGAAAATAATTTTACCATCAAAAGCGTGAGGTGCTTTTTATGTTTTTTACATTTTCTTCTTAGAGAGCTTACTTTTACTAATATCTGTTTATTACCAAATATATTAATTGATATAGAGCACCCCACGCTTTTGATGGTACAATTATTTTCTTTTTGTTGATAACTCTAATTTTATTCTATATGTGTTGGAGATGATTTTTTTGTTGACCACTTTATTTTATCCCAAGCGTATTGGAAATTAAAATTGTTTTTTATTTTTTAGTTTTCTAATAAAGCGTGTTCTTTTAGTTTTTTTAAACTATTATTTATTTTTTATTCCAAATTAACTGATATCTTAAGTTCGACGCAATGAATACATTAATTGCATAACAATTACATCCTTAAGCCTGCAAAATTTATCGACCGATCTTAAACATCCTAGTAATACCTTAGTTGCCTGCTAGATATCTCATTGTGTCGGTGTGTTGACTGCATGCAACTCACGACATCTTGGGGCAAATAAGGTAACTAAAAAAGTAATTGGTCTATAAACTCTTGACAAAGGAGAGGCTGTGGCTCAACAATGGGCTACGTCATTAATCATAATCAAAGTGAATGTTCGTAAGAACAGAGGAAAATTTTAAAATTGAAAATACCTATGAAAGAATGCAATTTAATTCCATTGCTTTTATTTAATGCATAATCAAATATTAGTATTATATCGTACATACCTGTAAATATGCATCTAGGAAGCTTTAATTACTTTATTTTATAATATTTTAATTTTATTTTAGTCCATATTTTATTAGTATTAGCTAATATTAGACCACATTCCCATTGTCTTTTGTTTAGTTTATATTTAATAATATTTAAAATTGTAGTAAGTCTGAAATAAAAGTCCCGTGAGCGAAATTTGTCGGTCCTATCACGCCCAGAATTGAATTGCAACGGTAATGACTTAGCTGTTAAAATAACCTTGTTAAATTAAACAATAAGACATAATACTAATCTATTAATTCTTTAAAATTATACATTTTTAATAGAATTAATTGTAAAGATATTGAATATTTACTTGATAACTATATCCAGTAAAAACATATTAACTGAGTTCTTTATATGAAAAGAGTGCCTTTCCAGCGACCGAGCATTCTCAGATATCCTGCTTTGACGCATAACTACGTAACATGCGGTGATTCGAGTCGTGAAGGGGGAAATAATTGTTTTCAGTAATTTCGGTTTCGGCCAGTATGGGATCGGTGTCCACCCTGTATCGTGAAGAATTTGGGTAGTAGCAATATGTAGCGGCCCAATGCTACATTGGCGGAAAACGGACAAGCTTACCTCTTATCACCCATATGCTGACTGGATGATCGTCAATCTTTGTAAATGGCATAAGTGGATGTGGGGCTAATGGCCTTCTAAGCCTGTTGCGCCCTGCGGTTTTATCAATAAACATATTTGAATAATCTCTGAATGTTTGTCAACAGTAATCTAACAAGAAGTTGTGTTTTTCTGAAAAAAAATCATGAGGGATGAAGTCGCGAGTGATTTTGCTTAATGAAAAACTCAACCTCGCGTTGATTTGGAGCGACTATTTAGCGAATACAGCTGAAGCTAAAAATAATCATAATGTTTAATATTTACCAAATGTGAGGTTATGTATTCCGATCTTACTTCCGGGCGATTTCTAAGCCGGCTGTATAGTTATAAATAGCATATCTTTACTGTTAATTCTCTTTGGGCTTAGGGAAAAATCAATAACAGATGATTATATGAGAAATAAGTATTAAAAATAACGCAGATTCATTATACAACATTTAATATTTTTTTTAGGTCCACCGCTGCGGTCTCGAGGTAGCGTGCTGCCTTGTCACGCAGCGGGTCCGGGGTTTGATCCCCGGTCGGGACAGTTTTTCTGGGTGAGGTTTTTATCGGGGTTTTTCCTCGCTTCTAAGACAAATATCAGGAAAACTGTAAGGCCCAAACGGTCCCCGAAATCATATGGTTATCGCAGACATCATCATTCATATTCATCTTAGATTAAGCTTAGGATTAGGGACTCTCCTGGCGCACCACTATCATCATTATCACCCATCATATCATCGGGGCAACTTAACCCCGCCTTCTAGGCGCCCCAACCTCAGAAGTGGGTTACAAGTATGCCATGCCAGGAGAGAACATCAGGAATATCGAAAGACAACCTGGATAATTTGCAAAAAAAAAAAAATAAATTAGAGCAACAGAACTAACCTTAATCTTTCTTTATATAATTTTTGAAGTTTTTCCTCTTGGCATTTTTTGCTGTACCATATCGATAGTACATTGTCCAATCGATATCTTTGTCAAAGAAGTTAACTTGTGGAGATATCTTTCATTACGAACAGGAATATACACGACTATCGGTCTATGAGTTAAGTAGTCAGCATAATCGTTTCCAGCCTCTATTTTATCAATAAATGGAGACTATTTTTAATAGATGGCGACATGAGTTATTTTTCTTATTTATATCTCAGCGTGAACATCAGACAGTTCATAACAGCATTCATCCAGTTCATAATTATCTTTCCTTTCTTATAATTTTAATCTGCTCTCCATATTTCAGCAAATTTTCCTTTTCATGCTCTCTTTTATCTTGCATTTTCATACTCGTAACATGATACATTGCACAATCATTGTTCACAGCCAGAGAAGAAAACAAAAGCACATGCTTTGTATTGTATCATGATGTACAACAAAGTGTTTTCCGTTGAAATAATACCGTAGTTTTCTTGGTATTAAGATATTTTAGATTTTACTTAAATGAATATGACCATTAAAAACTTTAAATGTTCAATGTGAAAGTACGATATAATACTAATATTTGATTATGCATTAAATAAAAATAATGGAATTAAATTGCATTCTTTCATAGGTATTTTCAATTTTAAATTTTTCCTCTGTTCTTACGATCATTCACTTTCATTATGATTAATGACGTAGCCCATTGTTGAGCCATAGCCTCTTCTTTGTCAAGAGTTTATAGACCAATTACTCTTTTAGTTACCTTATTTGTCCCAAGATGTCATGAGTGGCATGCGGTTAACACACCGACACAATGATACATCTAGCAGGCAACTAAGGTATTACTAGGATGTTTGAGATCGGTCGATAAATTTTGTATAGAGTCCTCTTTGTTCAGGCTTAACCCTTAAATTCGTAATGTATCCTTTTGGATACGTCAGTTGGTTCAATTAATTTGATAATCTAAATAAATCAGAATAAAACGAACAAAAATAAACCACTTAAATATGTGTCTAATTATTCAATATACCTAATAATAACAGTTACACAAGATTCCGTTTTCACTGCGGTCCGCCACATTCAAATAACTAACAGAAGAAATTTGTGTTTTGCCAATTTAAGGCTTAAGGATATTTTTATGAGCCTGAAAATCTTCAGACTCGGGACCCACGGCTTGAAGTTCCTCCCGGAGGACTTACGTCTTGAATTTTTCCATCCTAAAAAAATAAATTGACCGCAGCCGGGTTTGAACCCGCGACCCTCGGAATCAGAGGCAAGGAGCACTGTATAAAATTCGATAATTAATGACAATTTATAGAATTCTTGTCAATGTTGAGAACACTTCTAGTTGCAAAAAACCTAAACTCTACAAACATTAATGACCTCTCTATGTTTAAATTTGGCGGCAAAGTAGTTTAAGTTATTAACAGTGAATTCAACATAATTGTCATATAATTGAAGGGTGACGGACTAAAAAATCATACTTTTTCATTATTTAACTTTTGAATCTATAATAAAATATTACAAGAGTTCATGGTGGACGCGCAACCCGACTCAAGACTGGTTTATCTCAAGATTTCGTCCGTTTTCTCCTGCCACAAATTTAATTCCATCATTTATCCACACTCGTCTCATTCGTTTCGTTTCATTTCATTCAACTCCTCCTATATTTGTGAGTCAGGTGTGATCAGCCGGCATACTTGTTATTCACAGACGTTCAATGTAAGGGGCTTCATCACATCTCCTCTCTCGATCGACCCTGAGTCGGACATGAGTTGAGATTTTTTATTACAATAATGGTAAAAATTAATGTAAATCAATGCAAAAAGCAACTCATTTTATTATAGTCCAAGTGATTACCCGGCATTTCCCGGGAATCCACTTATTCCAAAGTTTTTAATTACGATTGCTATATTTGCCATATTTGATTGTGATGAAACAAAAATGGGGCCGTTAGAACGTTAACGGACTATGGCATTGCTAGGGATGTCCCGTTGCCTCATATAACAGAGAATCCGGCGTTACCCGAGAATCTACTTATCCCGTTCTTCTTGGCTTCAATGAGCTGAAGGCAAAATAGTTATTGTAACTTATCCATAAAAGATAGACATATGCTTTTGCGGACTTTTTGGTATAATTTGTTTAGATATTCAATTATTTGTGAATTAATTTGGTGCATCTGTTACGGTTTAGACAGCTATATGGTCCATATAAGTACCGAAAAAGCTATTTTTTTAGTGCACCGATGCCTTTTCTTTTTCTTTTTAGCTCCGGCCCTATAGTACGTAAGGTAATATTTTGTATACGTTAATTGTCCCAGGAAATTTCTCGAAATGATGGTAAAAAACCATTTCAAATCGGCCAAGTAGTTTTTGAGTCTATAAAGGACAGACAAACAGACTCACAAACAACCAATGTTTATACATAGGCCTAAAGGGAAATGCCACTACATAATCGTTTTATTTAAAAAATATACTATGATCGTTTTTAGCAATTAACCTTAAATTCTTATACAGGGTGTCGCATTCAAACCTCCCACATTTTAATTAATCATAACTAACAAAGCATGCGGAAATATGAAATGAGGCCGGTATTAAACGAAACAGAAACTCAAAGAATTTTCATTGCCTCACACTAAAACACCTCTATATGTGCACCATTAGTAGCAGGAACAATACGAAGTCTGTATTCGATTTCGTGCAACGTTCTGTCAAACATGTCCATTGGTAGCAATTGTGTCTAGGATACGGGTACGCAAATCATGAGAGATCTTGTACTGGAGTCGCAAACACACGGTATTTTACATACCCCCAGAGGAGTGACGTCCGGCGAACGTGTTTTATGTCATTATTGTCCAACATGCGACAGATGAATTAACTGTAACAATGAAATAAAAGAGTTTCTCTTTCTTATAATACCAACCTCATTTCATAATTCCGCATACTTTGAGAGTTATAATTAATTAAAATGTGGGAGGTTTGGATGGAACACTCTGTATGACTGTAGCCTTACATTTGCAACCTGACTTTGATAAGTTAGAACTTAGCTAAGGAAGCGACACTAATCTGCTTAATTCACATTAACCTCAAGAAAATATCTTTAATCATCTTATTTTTAAAGCATGGTTAATATTGTGTATAGGCTATTATTTTTATGTTTCTTAGTGTTATTTATTTTGTATATTGTTGCTTTGTTGATAGTTCATTATTTTATATAGGCCTATAATTCTATTTTCTCAGGATTTAATTCACACTGTAAGTTATATATTGAAATGAGTGTATCTTCACGTCTACTTTGACATCATATTTCAGAAGGTTATCGCATTATGAACAATGTATTTATTCTGACGACACCATCGTCCATGGGGTTGACTCATATTTTAACGGAAATGATTACCAGACAAATGGCGATAAAGGTAGTTATGCAAGGCAACAACACGACTGACATCTCGTGCTGTCTGGAAAGTTGGGGGCTTTAATTTTCTACTGACCAAGTATCTGTAGTGGGATCACTTCGTAGGAAAATCAACACTAATGTTTATATCAACGAATATGTGCGCAGTACCATTACTCCTTCACATCAGAGAGCGAAGTTTAATAACAGGTGCGCAATGTCTCTTTTATCATTTAAAAATAACTCATTCGAAATTAAATAATCAGAAATATAGCCTATTATAATTCTAAATTAAAATGTAAATTATTAATATTCACCTGAAAGGTCCGTCTCCTCAACTTAATTAATTATTTAACTGTAGCGCTTTCGGGACTTGTCCCATCATCGGCAGGATTCAAAACTGGTGTTTAAACACATACTGCCGATGATGGGACAAGTCCCGAAAGCGCTACCAATTAAATAATTAATTAAGTTGAGGAGACGGACCTTTCAGGTGATATTCCATAATTTTATATTTTAATTTTGAATAATACCTCTACGGAACACATCATGAATCTTATAAAAGTTTATTATAATTCTGCGTGGAGTTCGTGGTGGAAGAATCTGAGAGAGAGAAGGTTTTTATCCTGCCAGATACTTATTTCCTAGACTTCTCATGTAATTTCGTTACATTTTATCTGCCTCTATAGCCTAATGATGCAACAGGCATAGTCAGCCGATTTCCTTAATATCACAAACATCCGTTGATCTGCACTACGCCAAACTGGAGAAGAGGTTTACTAAAAAAACACGATCGGAGTTCATATTATGATATGTTGATCTGTAGATATTTTTTGGTCGTGGTCGTCAGGCCTAAATTTCACTGATGTTTTTACAGAGACTGCGTTCGGCATCCTTAAGGGTTAACTTGGATCTCAAGTCAATCCTTCAAATTGAAATTGAAATGCTAATTTAAAAAAGTCAAAGAATATTTTACATATTATGAGTAATATGATATTAACTTATACATTTTACTGTTACAAAACTGTATCCTCAAAATTATTAGTTATTTTCATTTATTAAGTTATTGTATTCCGAGAATTAGGTTTTTGAAATAATGTTGTGAATAAGCTTTGCTTCCTTTTTTTCTTTGACCTTTCTCCTTGTAACCTCCTCCAGACACATCGCCTTCACCTCAGTATTTTCGGTGAGCAAATGACCATAGCAAAAGAGCTTCTAAGATAGGGAGCAGACCACAGATGTGAGTGGTTGATACTATAACTTTTTTATTTGTATTCAATATCACTAATAGTTATGGGATTTGTATTTTTTATTTCGTCTTTAGTTGTTATTTATACAGATGGTTATATGCATAGTGATTTAAATATTAATAGATTTCTCTTATCTTCTTATTTTATATATATAAACATTTCTTAAACACGGCGGAGCTGACGGAAGAGGCAACCCCATCTCTAAGGGAGATACAGAAACGCTGCCTTGCGGTGATTTCTTCAAAGGCTATGGAGGAGAGAACCCAGACAGAAATTTTCCTGGTCCTCCAGGTTGGGGGTTTATGCTGTGGGCTAGCTCCCCACATATTAGAAAAAAAAACACAATATGCTAAAATACCAAATCAGTCAAAGCCGACGGAAAAAAAGTATGAAATACAAAAGCAACGAAAACGGACATTGAATATAGGCAGGTGGAATGTACGAGGAATAAGAAACAAAGTTAATGGAGTAGCAGGAGAATTATTTCAGAACAATGTAGGTATTGCATCAGTGACAGAACAAAAAATAAAGGATCAGGAAATTCATATTTAGGAAATTACATGCATTTTTGGTCAAGTATAAATAAATCAAAAAGAGCTAAAACAGGAGTATCTATGTTTGTAAAAAGAAATACAGTAAACACATAATAGATTTTGAATATATTAATGAAAGATGCCTAAAGATTAAAATGAAGAATTAGAAAATGTCACAAATAAGGAAATTAGAAACATAGTGGAAGCAGAAGAAAGCATAATTGAAAGAATTGAGGAGAAGGAATTAAAGTGGTTAGGGCATATTTTAAGATTGGAAGATGAGCGATGACCGAAGCAACTATATCAATGGCAACCGACCAGAAAGAAGAAAGGAGGGAGACCAAAGTTAACATGGAAGGAAAACATGAAGACAATAATGCAAGCAAGAGGGCTAAGCATTGAAGATGTCCAAGATCGTAGGCTTTGGAGGTTTGGCACGGGAAGACGACAGCAGCTGCAAAAACCCGAAGATAAATAGATATAAATTTATAATTATTATCAGACCAAATATAGGCCTAATTAGAATATTAATTGGATGGTACCAATCCAACTGCTGAAGATTAAACAAGTAGTTCTAAAAGGCTTACACAGTTTTAATGAGTTATAATGTTGAGGAAGACTGATATCACAGATACTTAATTGTATTATGTTACTTATTACAAAACACCTCATCGGTGGTTCAGTATAAATTTGTAAATATCGAACAGTTTCGTACAAGGAAATTCTTCAAGCGCAATTGCTATTATAATGTCATATTCATGTGTGGATAATTAAGGTTCCACTAGAACATACAAAGCAGTTTCACCAGATATAATCTGTATTGGTTCCAATAACTTATTCTAGGCCCTCATTTTATTTCCGAGCACGTTTCGGGGTCAACGTCATTTCCATCAGAAGTTTGGTAACCTCAGACTCTCCTTCGGCTCATAAACCCATTTTTGTGGCTTAATTTAAAACGGAATTTGATGTAAAATCACTCTAGTCTTTTGTTTTATGTAATTTTGTTCTCTCAGAACTCGATTTAAATTAAATTTCCGAGCGGCCACATTTTATTTTCCTTGTATATTGCACCATTTGATCGAATCGTAGCGAATCTTTATTTATTTATTTTTTATTTTCCATTTATTCTACATGCCTTTGACTACCGAGACTTATATTATGACTTGAAATTAAACAATATGTGTTTCTAGTCTACAACACGTTCTGTACTACATTTGGTTAGTATTTTCAATTCGACGGTCAATATGCGGTATTTTTCGTCAATCATTTAGATTTCTGATCATCTTATTACTCGTATATCAACAAATTCTCTCGTGTTGATAAAGTTGAGTATGAGCTCACATTTTTAAAACCAAACATTGTAAGCATACAAACTGGTTTTATCCGTTAACTTTATTTATGAAACTTTATTTTAGTGAATGAAATAGCAAAGGGTAGTATAGAAAAGTCATAACTTTTGAATCAGTACAGATTGCGGGGAAAATTAATAGGACCATTGTTTAAATAATAAATATGAAAGTATTTTTATTCTGATTTTTTATATCCTGATTACATTGTTTTTAAGTGCTTAAATATTCGCATTTCTTTATCACTTTTAAAATCAGTACATACCTGCAGTTGATGATTTCATAGCTACGTCTTCTATCCAATGCTGAGACAAAACACAAATTTAACCCTTCAATAGGGAGGTGATAGAATGTTACTCAACTGGGGAGGTGGGTAGTAACAACGCCTAAAAAGAATGACTTAAAAAACGACATAAATTACACAGAATTTACAAATGTGGTTACTTCATGTACCTAGGCCTAGAGTACCTGTGTTATAAATGTTCTAGAAATTAAAATAATTATTGTAATTATAGTGATGTAAAATTTGTATTATTTCGTCACTGTGTATCGAAATCACGTTTTCGGTACGTAAGACTACGTAATACTGCGCAACTACTACGTCATCGTGTCTTCATTCTTCAGTGACCTTAGTGAACAGTGCCAAATTTCTATCTTCCTTGTTCTCTCCCACGTACCCCCTCCCTTTGTCCTGTTATGCGCCGCGTGTTACTGCGCATCTTCCCCTTGCTAGTGAAGTCCTCAAATAAGCTGTACGCGTGAACATCAGTGCCATCATCTTTTAGGTTTCGGCGGAGTCAAGTCAATAGTGGTTCGAAGGAGCCTGTTTGGTTAATCGGTCCCTTAAGCCAGGGTAGGGCCACTAGGACCGTGTTCCCTAGCCCTTGACGGGACTGGAGTGAGTGGATGAATGTACGTATGTTTATTAATATCATTATTGTTATTGACTTTTGTTTGGATGACCAATAATTTTATTATTTCTTTCTTAACTTATTTTTCAATGGTCAAGAACACTATCTTTTGTTACTTGTATTTCATTATATCTGACTTATGACTCTCATTAAAGATAAGCTTGTTTTAGTTAACTTCTGTTTACTGATTGTGTAGCTAGTCATGTCAGATATTGATATAAGTTCCAAAGCTTTCTCAAGCGAATTTAATCTTCTCATTTCTTCTAACTTTCACGATTGTAATACTGCTTAGCATACAGTACTATCCATCCATAGTAATTCTACCCGAAGGCAGGTCCTTCACTGCAATCATAGCATTTTCATGCTATGCTTGCAGCTTTACTAGGGAATTGTAGGTGTGGTAGCTTCCCGTTGCTTTCCACACCGGTGAAGGAAGATGATGATGATAATGATGATGGCCATAAGATTTCGGGGACCGTTTGGGCCTTAAAGTTTTCCTGACATTTGTCTTACAAGTGAGGAAAAACCCCGATAAAAACCTCACCCAGAAAAACTGCCCCGACCGGGGATCGAACCCGGGCCCACTGCGTGACAAGGCAGCACGCTATCTCGAGACCACAGCGGTGGACTTACAGTACTATATGTATAATTTATTAAGGAAAGGTGGATTAATCTTTGCCTTCTATAGGCCCGGGCAAAGGTATGTTGATTTAAGCACTCTATACTCTCAAACTCAAGGTAATTATAAAAGATTGGTAAGATCCCGCACGAACTTGCGAGTGGTTGCAAGTATGCTGGCAGAGATAGTATCGGTGCAATTTTTTCTAGCAGAGCGGGGTGCAACTATAATAAAAAAAAAGGTTGATTTGGTCTGCTGTACGATAATAAAATATGGAAATCACTATAACAATATAAGATTCATTAAGCTACAGAGAAAATATTATAAATAAGGAAATCTCATATTAATACATATAGTTGGGAAATTTCAGAGCATTTTTTTAAGTTTCAAAGACAAATATTTGCACATGCGATTATTTTAAGGTATATTATATTGGTTTTCAAGAAAGACGAAAAAAAATTACGATGCATTCAGATACAGCATTCAAATGTTGCAATCCAATTTACAGTTATAATAATGGTCTCTTGAAATTCTATAAAGAAGAATATATTTACGTGTTATTTCTCTCAATAGACACATTACAAAGATTTTTAAAAAATGGCAGAGTAGGCCTACAATATCTTCATTATTTATCGTTACTTACCTGGTATAAACCAAATTAATTCTAAGAATTTTGAAATACTACACATCAAAAATAGACACTCAAATACCTGTGGAAACTGGTTTGGAAGGAGTCTTGTTCCCTGAAACTTAACTGGGTAAGTGGTGTGGCACCCTAACCCATCACATTAAACTTTTTTTTTTAAACGAACAGTGTCCATATGTACATAATTATAAAATCATAAATTACAGACATTAATATCCATCCATCCATAGTAATTCTGCCCGAATACAGACCCTTCACTGCAATCATAGCATTTTTCATGCTATGCTTTACAGCTTTACTAGGGAATTGTAGGTGTGGTAGCTTCCCGTTGCTTTCCATACCGGTGAAGGATGATGATGATAATGATAAGGATGATGATGGCCATATGATTTCGGGGACTGTTTGGGCCTTAAAGTTTTCCTGACATTTGCCTTACAGGTGAGGAAAAACCCCGATAAAAACCTCACCCAGAAAAACTGCCCTGACCGGGGATCGAACCCGGGCCCACTACCTCGAGACCACAGCGATGGACAGGGCATTAATATAAAGGGTCTTAAAAATACAAAAAATCAATTTATATATTTTTTTCAAAGAGGCTGAAAGTTTAGGCTTAAGGTGGTATAGACACCCCACATCCCCACTTAAGGGTTAAGAAACAAGCCGCACTAGTAATCCCCGTGTATAATCACTATTAGGAACTGAAGGCTCTGGAACGGAGAGAACAGTCTTAGCGACGCGACATGTTAAAAGTATTGCTGCAGGTCCTCTCATATTTAGCGCCAGTAGAGATGTTAGTCCCAACACATTTTTATTTTTAAAATTTCTCTCGGGTTTTAAATGCATCTGTTCCACTGTGCGTCGCTTGGATCATTACTTGTACGCAAGTCCAGTCTATAATGCACTGATCCCCGGGTAAATTCAGATAAGTCATCTTTTATTTTCTTAATGGATAATGTTCTTTATGCCACTTCATATGGTAATAACAAGATAAGTCAATTCTTCGTTCTGTCAGCTATAATAAAGCATTTTTGTATTAGATAAAAGGGAGGAAGTTCACTGAGAAAAAAACAGATATATCGACGTATCTTGTTTGTGACAGTTTTATCTGGTATTTTCCAGGGGTGGGTGAATATGGTCTATGCGAGCCTTCATTCTTTATGAAGTTAAATATCATTGTTATTTTAAAGGCATAAGTGATGTTTTGAATTGGATACGAATAAATTATTTATTCTATTGGGTTATGTGCAGTGAACCTGTCTTATGGATTAAGTCTAATTACCTATTATATTCAGCTGAGATCTATGATCCTCTTTTATTAATTTATTACTACTATGTATTATTTATCAAAGTTCCTTGCTATAGTTCCAAGGGTCGCGGGTTCAAACCCGGCCGTAGTCGATGGATTGTTAGGATAGAAAAATCCAAGGAAAAAGTCTTCCAGGAGGGGCTCTAAGCCGTGGAGTCTGAATATTTTCAGGCATGTAAAAAATCGCAAGCCCGATTAAAAAGGATCTGTGAAAAATTTAACCGACCTTCATCCATCGATGTAATACCTTAGTTGCCTACTAGATGTCTCATTGAGGCGCTGTACTAACCACATGTTACTCGTTTACATCTATAGGTAAATAAGAGTAGCTAAGCTAGCTTGGTTAAGATACTCTCACTAGGGTGCAGCCGTTTCCCCTCGCGGGACGTATGGCGTATATAGGCCTACATTGATACTTATGAAATGATATTTCATTCATATTCAACTGTTTTATTGGTTTACACTAGGATGTCCATTCGTCCCGTTTTTCCCGTGACAGTCCTGTGTTTTGGAAAATGTCCCGCTGCCCCGAAAGTTTTCTTGGGGACGCTCAAATGTCCCTTGGGATGATGCTTTGTCAATATATTTATGAATGGCAACTTTAGTTTTATTCTTTAGTTTGTAATTATAAGTATGAACATTAGAAAGTGCCAGTTGTATGACCACGATGCACAGTTTGGTCTATAATATTTGTTTTTTACTCTCATATATTGGTAACTGGTACATTTTCAAATTGTCAATCCATGGTCAGTGCAGCCAATGTCGGAGATTTACTGCTGATTTGGTACTTCGGCGGTAGAGATATACAATTTTAAACTTGTATGAAAGAGATTTAGTTAGTGGATTTTTATACACTTTGCAGTGATGAATGTTTTTAAACGTAATAAACAATAACTGTAGTGGTTTGTGAATGGTTGATTCTTATAATTTGTATTGGCAACAGTGTCGTGGTAAAAAGAAAATAACTATTTTCTTATATTTTTTTAATGTCCCATCTTTTTTAAAATGTCCCAGCTTTTTCCTTTAATTTTTGTACATATCCCCTTTTACATTGAAACTGTTATGGACACTCTAGTCTATACTCTTAAATTATCAGAATTGATTTTTAACTTCAAACTTACTTAATTAATGTTGTTAAGTAATTAAGTATAAATTATAGTTTATATTGTATTTATTATAAAATATCAATTCATGGCATTTGTTATTTTGGGCATCCTCAAGGGTTGGTCTGTCATAAGTGTGATAGTGTCTGTTATTCCACTTGAGAGTTCCATTTTAGCGAATTCCGAAAGCATGAACTTATTGAGGCTGTTCTGAAGAAAATATTTTTGAATTTTTTTACTGAAATTTCACCGATCCTATCTAGTGCAACACGAAAAATGACCATGCTAATTTTTTTTTCTCCAATGCCACCAGGTTGTATTTCATGACATCTCTGGCTTTCTCCCCTGCCATTGGCGGAATTGTAATCCATTTCCTCATTGTGGCACGTGGAAGGCGGAGTTACGTTACCCCGATGATGTGATGGATGATAAATGATAATGAAGTACCAGGAGATTTCTTAACCTAAGTTCCAGTTATCGGGGTTTTTCCTCACCTATAAGACAAATGTCAGGAAAACTTCAAGCCCCAAACGGTCCCCGAAATCACATGGCCATCATCACCATCATCATCCTTATCATCATCATCATCATCATCCTTATCATCATCATCCTTATCATCATCATCATCCTTATCATCATCATCATCCTTATCATCATCATCATCCTTATCATCATCATCATCCTTATCATCATCATCTTTATCATCATCATCATCATCCTTCACCGGTGTGGAAAGCAATGTGAAGCTACCACACCTACAATTCCCTAGTAAGCTGCAAGCATAGCATGAAAATGCTATGATTGCAGTGAAGGACCTGCCCTCGGGCAGAATTACTATGGATGGAATGTTATGATTCCTCTAGACTAAATAAATGTGAACTCAACTTGCAAAAACGTTCTTATTACATAATAAGTACTTTGGGATGGGGGTACATAGGATATTTTCAAGTGTAGAAGCATTTTTTTTTTTGCTTGTGTCCTCTTTTCCTTCTTTATACAGAGTGAAAATTATTTAAACCGACAAACTCTGGGAGGTTGTAGGGGACACCAAAACAAATATTTTTCCTTAATGTCATTTTTTCCTATGAGGATTATTTAAACCGGTAGAGGAAGATTTCTCTGGCGGAAAATTAATTAAACCAACAAACACTTTTGCATTTTTATTACCAAGAGACAACACATTAACACACAACATAATTACGTAAATTACAGTAGAGGTTCAAAAATGCCTCCATTGACATGTAAACAAAGGTTAAACCGGCGGACCATGTTTTGTCTAACACGGGAAAAAAACTCCAGGAGTATCGTTAATTGATCGTACTGCTGCTAGTATCCGAGCAACCAGATCCTCTTCTGATACAACAGGAGTTGTGTAAACAAGGTTGCGAATCTCTCCCCAAACAAAAAATCCAAAGGGGTCATATCGGGGATCGAGCAGGCCATGGTACAGGACCACCTCTGTCAATCCACTTTTCTGGAAACCGTTGGTTCAAGAATCGGTGCACACGACGAATGAGATGTGCCGGTGCCCCGTCATGTCGGAACCACATGCGTTGTCTTGTAGGGAGCGGGACATCTTCCAGCAATTCTGGCAATGCTCTGGCGAGAAAATTGTAATAGTGCCTGCCATTTAATGGCCCAAGTAGGAGACATGGCCCAATTAAACAGTCCCCAACAACACCGGCCCACACATTAACGAAGAACCGCACTTGATGTGCGTGATTAACTGTGGCAGGTGGGTTATCCTCAGTCCAAACATGCGCACTGTGCATGTTGAAGACTCTATCACGCCCGAACGTTGCTTCATCTGTAAACAACACAGGATGAAAATGTAGGATGCATTTGACACTGTTCCAGGTACCACTGCGAAAAATGTGCTCTGGGTTCATATTCAACTGGTTCCAGGTTGTGGACACGCTGTAAGTGAGAATTGCTCATGAAGGAAGTTTCTTACATTCATCTGATTCGTCCCCATGTTACGCGCAATTGCACGAGTGATGATTGAAGGATCTCGCTCCACATGCTGCAGGTCAGCTTCTTCAAATCGCAGCGTTCTTACTGTGTGACGGCGTTTCTGTCCAGGTAACCTGCTAAATGACCCGGCCTCACGCAACGTTGATGCACAGCAGTAAAGTTGTATGATGCGGGATACGGCGATTAGGATATTGTTGTTGTTAAACCCGCTGTGCAGCTCGTCCGTTGTGGTGCGCTACGCACCAACCATATCAGTGTACTCTCTCCAGGTGTATCACTCCATTAGTAAACAGATACAATTCACTATTAACTGTTCAAGGAGTAAGCACAGTTGTTGACGGAGGGCACTGCAGTCGTTTTATGTAGGAATAGAACACGTGACAATTGCTATCTATGAGTGCTAAGGGGAACGGGACGTGAGACGCTGACAGTGAACACTGCTTTGATGAGGTCACGTGTAGCAACAAAGAGAGCTTCTCAATTCTTCCGCCTGCACAGATATTTTGAACGACTAATACTACACTGGTGGACAAAACAATTCCTACCATCAACAGCAGTTGCAGTCATGACAACTGAAGAGCGTAATACGCCCTCTAGAGGTTTAAATAATCCTCATAGGAAAACATGACATTAGGGAAAAATATTTGTTTTGGTGTCCCCTACAACCTCACAGAGTTTGTCGGTTTAAATAATTTGCACTCTGTATTTTATTTAAAAGTATAAAAAAGTGTTACGTTGCTCCCTGGCGCAAGCGGTTAGTAGCTCGCCTCTCAACGCTGGGGTCCCGAGATCGAATCTCGGTTACTCCATTTGGGTTTTGTGGTGGACGAAACAAAGCTTGGGCAGGTTTATCTCGGGGTTTCTCCCATTTTCCCTTTCCACAATTTCATTCCACCATTTCCCAACACTCATCCATTTCGTTCATCTGCCCCTGTGATGGTGCATCAGGCGTAGTCGGCCGGCAACTCTTGTCATTCACAGACTCTATATAAGTGGTTCATCTCATCTCATCTCATCCATCGAGCCGACCCCGAGTTGGACACGAGTAGAGGATGTTATTATAAAATGTGTTATTTTACATAATAATTCTTCCAAAATTCATTTCAATCGTTACTACAATTATATAATTTTTTTTAAAATGGCTGATGTTGCACAGACTGTTTGAACAAACCTCCCGGAACTGTTAACAGTTGACAAAGAGTTCGTTTTAAATAGCATATTTTGTAGAATTTTCAGCTTGAAAATATCATAAATATTGAATTTGGTTTCACGCAATTCATATTGATCGAAGAAATATGTCTGAATTGCGTGCCAAAACTGCGAGAATCTCTGTTCCCACGGTTTTTTTTTTTCGTTACGTCCGCGACTTTAATCGCACCGATGTTATAGTAGTGTTTCGTACTGTCACGTGAAATGGAGGTGCTTCAGAATTAATCTTTTATCAGATTGTGTCCACAAAATTTAGTTTAACCAGACAATTTGGGGTTGTAAACGTATTGATAGGGTAGAGAAATAGTTATTTAGACGACTAGTTACAAAAACAGAAGTTTAATAACGAGATGCTCAAGTTAGAACACGACGGAAGGGAATGTTCTAAGAGCAGCGAGTTACTAAACTGATGTAATGTGTTGTATACAATTTTCTATTTAGGTGTTCACAGTATGTTAGTATATGATGTATATTTAGTATATTTTATGAAATGTATTTATTGCGGAAACTATATGTTTAGAGACAGAGTAATGTGGGCTTTGGAAAGAAAAAAAACACAATAAATCAACAATATTATATTACGATGCGAGGTTGGGGAAGTGGTTTTTCCTGATTCTGTAAAACACTTCACAAACGTGCGTTATACATATTTTTTTGCGTGATGGTGTTTTCAAAATAATAAATAGTAGTAAAATAATAACATCTTTGTTGGAAACATTTGCGTTCATTATAAACAATTGACTAACGTTAACAGTGTGGGCAATGTTTATTAGTTGAAACAACAGTAGGCCTTGAGAACAATTATTGAGAGCATGGCCCCGAAATGTAGGAAATTGAACTTTCAATAATGGTCGCCATTGCTGGTAAGTACGACAAAACGCAAAAACATTGTTGTTATATTCTGCAATTTTTGATGCTAGTTTCATATGTGAATTTAGAGTAAAAAGTGAACGGAGGTGATTTTCACGGTTCATCAGGGAAAAAAATAAAAGCAGTCCAAAATGTAACTATTAATATACACCGTGTCCCATTCAAACCTCCCACATTTTAATTAATCATAATCTCAAAGTATGCGGAATTATGAAATGAGGTTGGTATTAAAAGAAAGAGAAACTCAAAGAATTTTTGTTTTCATTGTTGCAGTTAATTAATCTGTCGCATGTTGAACAATAATGACATAAAACAAAATGACAACTTTTCAGCAACGTACACACTGTTTTCTGGTATGTAAAAGACCGTGTGTTAGCGACTCCAGTACAAGATGTTAATGATTTACGAACCCGTATCCTTGCCACAATTGCAACGGTACAAATGGACATGTTGAACAGAACGCGACACGAAATCGAATATATACTTGATATTGCCCGTGCTACTAATGGTGCACATATAGAGGTGCTTTAGTGTGTGGCAATGAAAATTCTTTGAGTTTCTGTTTCGTTTAATACCGGCCTCATTTCATAATTCTGCATACTTTGTTAGTTATGATTAATTAAAATGTGGGAGGTTTGAAAGGGACACCTTGTATTCCAGAAATGTTAAGGAAATATTATTTTGTAGTTATATCGAATCATCATTAAAGTGTATTATACTTTTGTTGAACCTGTATTTTATGTTTTGATAGCGTGTTTTGTTAGAATTTAAAGTATAGGTTTTGTTGTCTAGAAAACTACGAACTAAAGTGTTACTGATTGTTATACTCGTAGTAGTAGATAAATCAGTTTTTTTTAAATTCTGAATCTCAAGTAATAGGAAGTGTTCTATTTAAATATTTTATCTTCCCAGTGTTAACAGTTAAAAAAGATTGACGAGCACAAATGGTAATTGGTTCAGCAAACAAACTGATCCACGTTCTTTGTACGAGAATGAGAGAGACAGGTGAATAGTGCTGCTTTTTACACGCTTTATATTAGCTTGACCTGTATCTATCTATCTATCTATCTATCTATCTATCTATATATATATATATATATATATATATATATATATATATATATATATATGTAACGGAATCTTTCATCGCGAATTTCACCCACTTAAAATCATTGGATCGACTTGAAACTTTATATACTTGTAGAGGACCCGTGACAATACAATAATTTCATATTTATTTTCTAAAATCCTGGCCATAATCATCAGAAAATAAAATAAAGTGTTTTTGTATCAATGTAACGGATTTTTTCAACGCGATTTTCACCCACTTAGAAACATTGGATCGACTTGAAAACTTTGTATACGTGTACAGGACCCCTGACAATACAATAATTTCATATTTTGTTTCTAAAATCCTGGCCAGAATCATCCGAAAATAAAAACGAAATTAAAACTGGTATAATAGGTTGCGGACTTGTCGAGTTTCTAGTCAATCGTTTGTAAGAGCTCAGTTGGTAGAGCAGTGAACTCTTAATGGTATATAATTTCGGTAATCCATAGGTCGTTGGTTTCAAATCCGGCTGGGAGGGTTCTTTATAGAAGAGTATTACTTTTAGCTCATACTACAATAGTATCGAATTTAAAGATATTTACATTTTTATCTTATTCTGTAAAATATTAAAACTAAAAAGTAAAAAAAATAATAATATTTTTAAAAAACTAAAACAACACGCTTTATTAGAAAACTAAAAAATGAAAAATAATTTTAATTTCCAATGCGCTTGGGATAAAATTAAAGTGGTCAACAAAAGAATCATCTCCAACACATATAGAATAAAACTAGAGTTATCAACAAAAAGAAAATAATTTTACCATCAAAACCGTGGGGTGCTTTTTATGATGTTTACATTTTCTTCTTAGAGAGCTTACTTTTACCAATATCTGTTTATTATCAAATATATTAATTGATATAGATAACTGTAGTTATCAACAAAAGAAAATAATTTTACCATCAAAAGCGTGGGGTGCTCTATATCAATTAATATATTTGATAATAAACAGATATTGGTAAAGTAAGCTCTCTATATGTGTTGGAGATGATTTTTTTTACACGCTTTATATTAGCTTGACCTGTATCTATCTATCTATCTATCTATCTATCTATCTATCTATGTAACGGAATCTTTCAACGCGATTTTCACCCACTTAAAATCATTGGATCGACTTGAAACTTTGTATACCTGTAGAGCACCCGTGACAATACAATAATTTCATATTTATGTTCTAAAATCCTGGCCATAATCATCAGAAAAGAAAAAAGTGTTTTTGTATCTATGTAACGGAATCTTTCAACGCGATTTTCACCCACTTAAAATCATTGGATCGACTTGAAACTTTGTATACCTGTAGAGGGCCCCGTGACAATACAATAATTTCATATTTATGTTCTAAAATCCTGGCCATAATCATCAGAAAATAAAAAAAGTGTTTTTGTATCAATGTAACGGAATCTTTCAACGCGATTTTCACCCACTTAGAAACATTAGATCGACTTGAAACTGTGTATACTTGTAGAGGACCCGTGACAATACAATAATTTCATATTTATTTTCTAAAATCCTGGCCATAATTATCAGAAAATCAAAAATAGTGTTTTTGTATCAATGTAACGGAATCTTTCAACGCGATTTTCACCCACTTAGAAACATTAGATCGACTTGAAACTGTGTATACTTGTAGAGAACCCGTGACAATACAATAATTTCATATTTATTTTTTAAAATCCTGGCCATAATCATCAGAAAATCAAAAAAAGTGTTTTTGTATCAATGTAACGGAATCTTTCAACGCGATTTTCACCCACTTAGAAACATTGGATCGACTTGAAACTTTGTATACGTTTTTCATTTTTTAGTTTTCTAATAAAGCGTGTTCTTTTAGTTTTTAAAACTATTATTTATTTATTACACTAGAAAACTTTACGTTAGTAATAATTATTACAAACGATCTTTGTTCAACTCGACATATTGTCATCTGTATATTTACTTGTTCATTCCCTTAAAAATCTCGACGATATCTATTAAAGAATAGAATTACATTAATTTAGATAATACAAGAGAAATATCAATATGCTTAAATCAGTTCCAGTAAGACAGACCTCGTTTATATTTATGTCTTAAATGTTACAACAAATTACAGCTTAATATAAATAACACTGGTCAACATGATTTTTGTCTCATGAGTACCAATAATTGTACTTAATGCGGTTTTTTTATCGTGTTTTCAAATATGTATTCAGAATATCTCCATCACCCTTAATTTTTTTTATTTTAATTTCAATTAATGGATTTAAATAATTATTTTTAATAAACATTTTTCTTCCATTTATCCATTGTAAAATAAAACGGGGACACTTTCATCAGGAGATTTCAGCTATGGAAAAGAGATATCAAGGCAAATGTAATCCTAATATGATGGTCGATTATTGTCTGACCATCAAGAGGGGTGCTCCACAGGCGAAATATAGCAGAAAATCGTAATTTCTTACTTTCTAGGTGAGTCCGAATGTTCGAATATTGTGTAGTTACGAATGTAGCAAATATTAAAATGATTTAAATTATAAATTCCTGTCTCTCAGAAACCTTGTGTGATGGAGAAAAACTGATATATTTGGATTCAGGAGACAAAATACTATCAGAATCACATATTTTTCTTTCTGAGACAAAAATAAAGTTTATTTTCTGTTGCTCAGTGATAATTGATTCAGCAAACAAACTGATCCACGTTCTTTGTACGAGAATGAGAGAGACAGGTGAATAATCTTATTTTTATTACACTAGAAAACTTTACGTTAATGATACTGTCATCTGTATATGTTACTCGTTCATTCCCTTAAAAATCTCGACGATATTCATTAAAGAATAGAATTACATTAATCTAGATAATACAACAGAAATATCAATATACTTAAATCAGTTCTAGTAAGACAGACCTCGTTTATATTTGTCTTAAATGTTACAACAAATTACAGCTTCATATAAATAATTAAGTAATCTGTGTTTCTATAGTTCATATGTTTAGGCGATTATTAAATATCGTGTTTATTCTCAAAGACTTCCTATTTTTAAGGAGAGGAGATATTATACAGAGTGTCCCATTCAAACCTCCCACATTTTAATTAATCGTAACTAACAAAGTATGCGGAATTATGAAATGAAGCCGGTATTAAACGAAACAGAAACTCAAAGAATTGTCATTACCACACACTAAAATACCTCTATATGTGTACCATCCTGCTCTAATTTATTCAATCTTTTCTTCCGAAAGACGTGTACGAGCACCTCCTGATTCTTTTTTAACGCTTCCAGTCGCCAGAAATTCTCAAGCCATGCCTCAATGGTCTTCCCATCAGGTGCATTTTCTCCATATTCTCTCCGGTAATTTCTTTGCACTTTAATTATTGACTTCGTCTCTGCATACCAGAAAATGTTTGTGCCTGTTGCTGAGGAGTCGCCATTTTGTTTTATGTCATTATTGTCCAACATACAACAGATGAATTAACTGCAACAATGAAAACAAAAACTCTTTGATTTGTTCTTTCTTTTAATACCAACCTCATTTCATAATTCCGCATAATTTGAGAGTTATGATTAATTAAAATGTGGGAGGTTTGAATGGGATACGATGTATATTGTTACCTCTTATTGGTGCGTATAATTAAAAAATAAAACACAATAAATATTCACAGAAATTTTCCATTTTCACTTTATTTGCTTCACATTTTTTTATTGAATCTCCACAAATTATTTACTGTTAATAAAATGACTTTCTTCACAATTATTTGTCACTCAGTTCTTTATACTCGCTGATGGTTTCATTTAGTACAATTTCTTCTCAAGATTAGCTCACATGCGCTCTTGGCCGCTCTTCGAACACGAACACTACTGACCGTTCGTCCTCGCATTCTCCCACATATGCGATGATCAGAACAGGAGGGATCGACACACGAGAAACGTTCTCCGAGGGCTTTTCGATTCGTGAGTCGAAAGCGTAAGAATTCTGCTCTATTGTACAAGGAGAGACCCCGGCTCTCGTCGCCGCCCATGAAATTAAAAAATTAGCCCAACAATGCATCACAATATAATGTAATATAGTGTTATATATCCATCCATCCATCCATAGTAATTCTGCCCGAGGGCATGTCTTTTCACTGCAATTATAGCATTTTCATGCTATGCTTTGCAGATTTACTAGGGAATTATAGATGTGGTAGCTTCCCGTTGCTTTCCACATCGGTGAAGGATAATAATGATGGCCGGATGAGTTTTCGGGGACTGTCGGTCCCTAAGCTTCCTGACATTTATCTTGCAGGTGAGGAAAAACCCCGTAAAAACCTCACCCAGGAGCCTGTCCCGACCGGGAATCGAACCCGGGCCCGCTGCGTGACGACAGCACGCTACCTCGAGACCACAGCGATGGACAATGTGTGTGTGTGTGTGTGTGTGTGTGTATATATATATATATTATAATTAAATTTTGACATTTAACAATGAAGATCAAATATGACATGAAAAGAAAAATTAACGCCTGAACCGGGATTTGAACCCGAGACTTCTAACTCTATACTTCAGCGTGTTCCCAACTGCGGCACTCAGGCATTTCAGCACAAGCATTTATTTTTATTCCTTGTATATGGTTCTCTATCATGAGTGGCAGCGAAACATTGGTAGAGCTGCCATCTCGTGGCTTTATATACAAGTAAGCATGTAAAGAGAATATTTACTTATAAAAGTAACGCTTTTTTATTTCGATGCGTTTATTTATCTTTTCGTGTCATTTTTGGCCTTCATTGCTAAATATAAAAATTTAATTATAAGTAAATATTCTCTTTATATGCTCACTTGTTATAGAAACCACGAGATGGCAGCTCGATCGATGTTCCGCTGCCCCTCATGATAAAGAATCATATAATATAAGGAATAAAAATAAACATATTTCCTGGAATACCTGAGTGGCGCAGTTCGGATCGCTCTAAGGTATATAGTTAGAGGTCTCGGATTCAAATACTGGTTCAGGCGTTTATATTTATTTTCATATAATATCATAAATAATTTGTAATGATGAAGTAACTGATTTTATGATCAGGTCTGATGCCCGTACTGAACCAATGAAAAAGAATTATATTATTTATTGAAAAATAAAATAAAAGGATTATATAACTGTCACTGGACATTCCGTTTTACATATTAAAAAAACAAAATTACAGCTACAAGAATTAAAAAAAGTTTATGAAAACAATACATAATAACATGTAGAAACATGCTGCTTCTAATTGTTGTAGATAGAACTCATATTTAAAAAAAATATGTTCAAAAGAATTTTCATATCTCTGTATATTCCTAATGGGGGCATGCTTTCTAGTGGGAATTTCTTATCAAGCTAGTTTAGTTACTCTTATTTCCGTACAGATGTCAGTGAGTAACATGTGGTCAGTACATCCCCTCAATGAGATATCTAGTAGACAATTAAGGTATTATTTGGATGGAGGAAAACTGATTCAATTTTCCTCGGATATATTATTTTAGGCTTTAGATTCTTTTACGTGCTCGAAGATCTTCAGACTCCGGTTCCACGGCTTGATGTCCCTCCCGGACGACTTTTCGCTTGGATTTTTTTCAACCTACAAAATCTATTGATCCGGTCGGGTTTGAACCCGCGAATCTCGTGACAAAAGGCAAGGAAGTGCATAATCCCTAGATCACCGAGGCCGACTTTAATTATCCTATACTGGTGTAAACTAACTCTATCGTTAATAGGTGTTGGTTAAATGTTTTGATATAAAGAATAATAGTTTAATTATGATGCTTTATTTTAGCTGGCAGAGTTAAGGTCATGACCTGCCTTCCACTCAACCAGCGAATAGTAAAATTATACAAAACTTATATACTTAGTACACATGTATCTGGAGACTTATTACTATTCTTGCTGATGTTTTAGATATGTAGCATGTCCTATTTTAGGTAATAACTAGGGAGCGGATTTTTATGTAATAAAATATAAGATTGCAATGCAGATAGTATACAGGGTGTTACCGAAATGAGTGCAGATTTTTTGTGTGGTGGTAGGGAACATCCATACAAGTATTTTAACACAATGAACCTTGGGTCGGAAATGCATTGTTGTGGATCTACAGAATAAAACAGCATTTAAAATTGTTAAATATATATTGTTTATTTATTAATTCTAAGAAAAATGGAAGGTATTTTACAGTAACTGTTGGAAATGCCGACCATTGACTTGGATGCACAGCTCCAGAGCTTGTAGCAAGGATCGTGGCAGCGGCTGTAGAAATCAGGGAACATCCAGATATGCTTCTTAGAGTTCATGAGTCCGAGGTGAGACGCGCGGAGCTGTGCATCCAGGTTAATGGTCGCCATTTCCAACAATTACTGTAAAATAACATGTAATACTTTCCATTTTTCTTACAATTAATGAATAAACAACAATGTGTTCAACAATTTTAAATGTTGTTTTTATTCTGTAGACCCACAACAATGCATTTCCGACCCAGGGTTCACTGTGTTAAAGTGCTTGTATGGATGTTCCCTACCACCACACGAAAAATCTGCACTCATTTCGGTAACATTCTGTATATTATTCAACTGTTTGTGTGTGAAACTATTACACATCCAAGTTAACTGTTCACGGGCGGAGGGGAAGAGTTTTAGCGCTAGTGTCGCCGATCTACTGAATCTGTGGAAGGGATGTAAGAGAAAACTGTACATCCGATCACGTATTGAAATTTTTCAACTTCAAATGTGGGGGAGAATCTCTAAACACGCGTGAAAGATCTTAACATGGTTGTCAAATTAGTCATTTAAGCATGGAACGCTCAAGCGGTCGGATCATTTAAAATCACAGTATTTGTCGTCTCTCTGTTACCAGCCTCACAATAAATCACAAGTGGCAACATGCAATAAGAAGGGCAAGGAAGGGACAGCTCATTCCAAGACGTAACCCCAAAAGTAACAGGGTTGTTAATTTAGTCATTCTACCACTGACCGCGCAGAAGGACGGATCATTAAAATACATAGTATTTGTCAGCTCTCTACCTGCCAATCAGACAACATAATACAAAGCATAGAGAAACTTCGAATAGAGGGGAAACTGAGTACAGTGACATCTAAAAAATTTCGGTCGTTTACGATGAACTACAATGAGCAAACTACAATGGTAGCGCTGTTTCGTAGTAACAGAATATGTAACTAAATAAAACAAATACAAGGCACACGGCGTCGTTCACGGCGTGTTTAACGGCGTTCACTCGGGATTATGGGAAGTTAGCCATTTTGTAAATTTTAATTTTTAACTGCTATCCTTTCGTTCTATATAGACGGTACTGTAAATTATCGAAAGTTAAAATCATTACTTAGATTTTATTTTACTCTAATTTGTAAGTAAATTCAAGCTTGTTTACATTTTTAATGTGAATCTATTTTCAAAGATAAACCTACTAGAAGTGATAAAATTCTAAGATTTGTTAGGTTAGGAAGAGTGATGTTAGTGTACAGCAATTTCTAATAAACATTTTAAAAATGTGACTTTATAATGGACAGATGTACGACATGGCTAAGGTTATTTAATAAATATTGTATAAAATATGTATGTGAGAATAAGGGGGTAGGTCAATTGTACATATTTATTAAAAGAGCTCATAATGCACGTTTTAAAATTTTAATAAACGAAAATAAATTAACATGTTTTATTTATTTCCATTCTTCCTTTCTGTTAAAATTAAAGAAAATCTGTAGGTCTGAGAGACTGGGTATACATAATTCCACAATTTAAGATTAATTAATACGTTATTTATTCCTATAAAAGTTAAATTCCATAATTATTCACCAGATGGCGTTATATAATTATAATTCATAATTTTACCACCAGGCGGTGCTGAATTTCATATTAGTACCAAAAAAAGAACCGAAAAAATTTAGGTGTCGTTAGTTGTATTACACTAGCGCCGCCTGTGGCATGTACGCGCAACTCGTCCACTTTCTTCTCTGGTACTCTGTGATACAAAGGACAGGAGGTGGCAAAATAGTAAGGAAGAGAAAGAGAAAGACAGTTTGTTAGTTAACATATTTTCCGCCTGCACAAAACACTTGGATGGGTAATAGATAAAATACAGTCAAAAGTCATACTTCTCACTATACTATGTTGCAATCTTAACTTTTAGAACATAAAAATCCGCTCCCTAGTAATACGACGTAAGTAAGACACTGGTAATATCGAAACGCAAGATTTCATGACCGCGCGGACATAATCTCTCCATATACGTATTCTGAGCCAACTTTTCCAATAATCTCTGTATAGTTTATCTACCTCAAATCATGGTTAATGTTGTTCTCCCATCTCATTCTTGGCCTACCTCTGGTTTTCCTACAAGGAGTTTCCATGCCCCCTTTCATTCCACATTCGTGCCACATGTCCTGCCTATTACAGTCAATGAGACCTAAGAGTTCCTGTTACATCTAGCTTCCCATATGGGTAATGCACCTCACTGTCATTCAGGATTCTCCATTCACCTGTCTGTTCGTTTCTCTTTGGTCCAGAAGTTTTCCTAAGAACTTTATTCTCAAATACTATGAGTAGTATTATTTTGAAGTAAGAGTCCATATTTCACATCCATATAACTGAGAGAATAACAGTTTTACATATTTTCACTTTAACGTTTTTAGAGAGAAGTTGGGATAACAGAAGTCCCTGTAATGCGTTATAGCACGCATTTCCAGAATCGAGCATATGTTTAATTTATTTCTGCACCTCATTCCTGTTTGTAATTATTGTTCCTATATATTTGAATTCAGCCACTTCTTCAAAATGTCCCTAATTTTTCATTAACCCTCCATTTTCATTATATAATGAATTTCTACATGTGACGTTATGTTTAACTGATTTATTTGAATTAGGTTTAATTTTTCTCTGTAATCTGTCAGGGTGTCTGTTATCACTAGACGGAGCATTCGGGTTCCCGAACACATTTGAAAAGTTATCGGTTACGATTGCCTGGATGGCTGAACTTGGAATTCTGACGTTGGAAGCTAGCTTCCCGGAGCAATGAAAGATAAATTTTGGTACATAATAATAATGGAACATAACTAGCATATGCGAGTCTGTTACTGAATAACCAATATCGTTACTACGAGTACGTGTACATATTTTGCAGCGCTATCTAGCTGTACATCTTTCTTACGTCAGAGGTACACTAAGAAGAACTACTCAATCAGATGTTCGTTGGGGAACTAATGTTCTCTTTAGTTATCACGGTCCATTTTAGATTATGATTAGTTGATTGTTTTTCTAATGTTTCTTCATAGTATATCAGAACCCATTTTATCACGGCCCACTTCAGATGACAATTAGGTAATTAATTTTTATTTTTTTGTATCCTATCAGAACGCATTTTATATCGGTGCAAAGGACTTGCACACCAATTGTAACAAGTCACCGAATACATGGATTCCTCATATAAAAGACAACACTCTTGAAGAAACTGAGAAAATTTTCTGGTGAAATTTTATCCCACTCTTTGTATCGGAACTTAGAGATTTCGATATGTCAGGAAATAAATGTTTCAACCTTGGAAAAATCTTTGGAGGCCCTGAACCAATTGCTTCCGCGAATGTTTACAGCTTCACAATACGTCCTCGGATATGAACACAAACTTACGGAAATTAAAAGACGTATTTGTTATCAACTTTCCCCTGAATTTACCGCTGTGATCTCGAGTTAGCGTGCTGCCTTGTCACTTAGTGTACCCGAGTTCGATCCTCGATCGGGACAAGTTTCCTGGATGAGGTTTCTTTCGGGATTTTTCCTCATCAGTACGAGAAATGTAGGGAACCTCTAAGACCCAAACAATCTCTGAACACCATCTGGACATCAGCATCATCATGAATTACTCGCCTCCTTTAAACTAAGTTTAGGATCAAGATCTCTCATGCCGCTTTATTACCATTAACATCTATATCTATAATGGCGTGACCCATTGTTGAGCCATAGCCTCTTCTTTGTAAGGAGTTACTAGATCAAGTTAATTTTTAGTTACCTTATTTGTTCATGGCATGCGGTCAACGCACCGACCTAATGAGACATCTAACCGGCAACTAAGGTATTACTAGGACATTGACGTCGGTAAATTTTGCTTAGAGGCCTCTTTATTCACACTTATGGATCTTTTATGAGCTTGAAAATCTTCAGACTCGGGACCCAAGGCTTAACGTCCCTCCAGGAGGATTCACTCCTTGATTTTCTGTCCTAAAAAAGCCATCGACCCCGGTCGCGTTTGAACCCGCGACTATCGGAACAAGAGGCAATGAGTATAACCACTAGTCCTCTGCGGCCGACACCATTATCACCATCTTCCATATATATCAATGGGGTAGCCTTCCAGCCCCAACCTTAGAAATGGGATACAAGTAGGCTGCTCCAATGCCAGGAGAGAATACTAGAAATGTAATGACAGCTGGTGGCATTGATAAAAAATACGTAATCGATTTACAGTTTACTGCAACTTTACCAACCGGTACTTGTCTTTCATATATATCTGTGCTGTGTCCTAAATACTTCCAAAAATTAGAATTTCTTTTATTTAAAATGAGATCTCAGTTCAAGAATATTTACTTTAAAAGTTACATCTTGGCTTCAGTGTGGGTCAAACGTTGTGAAGTGACTTTGAACTTGTAATTAGACTTTGTAACTAGCTTCTCACGCGGTTACGGTTATCCGTGACGTAATAACAACAGCGAACCGCAGATTCATCATCATTTTGATAAACTCTGATTAAGTAAAAGCTTTATTTAATACACAAGTGATCTTCTTGGTGATAAAATATTAAAATATGTATACAGTCAATATGCCCATTTCACCAATTAATGTTTTAAAATGGTCAAAAAGTTTCCACAGCCAAGCTGTCATTCTCAAGACCAGATATTGACTGAAGACAAAATTGATAATAAATAAATAAACAAATTCAGTTAAAAACAAACTACGTCATATGACGCAACATTCATAAGTAAACAATAAAGCATAATAAAACTAATCCTCTTTTGTTTCAATTAAAGAAAAGAGGGTGCTGTATGGAATAGGGCCCTTGTCTTTATTCATGATTTTATCCTTATTTTTATAAATTTCCAAACTTTCAAGGACGTCAAGGAATTTGGAAATTTATAAAAATAAGGATAAAATCATGAATAAAGACAAGGGCCCTATTCCGTACAGCACCCTCTTTTCTTTAATTGAAACAAAAGAGGATTAGTTTTATTATGTTTTATTGTTTACTTATGAATGTTGCGTCATATGACGTAGTTTGTTTTTAACTGAATTTGTTTATTTATTTATTTATTATCAATTTTGTCTTCAGTCAATATCTGGTCTTGAGAATGACAGCTTGGCTGTGGAAACTTCTTGACCATTTTAAAACATTAATTGATGAAATGGGCATATTGACTGTATACATATTTTAAAAGCTTTATGATTAATCTAAAGAGAATTACTTATACAGCGTGTAATTGAGTTACACTGTATATCGAAGACATTTAATTGGTTATGGAGGAAGAGTAGACAAACAATTTGACATATGGAAACCAGAGCTTCAGACAAAATTGTTTGAAGTATCAGTTTCTAAATGTGTTTGCATGTAATCCTCATAATTTACTATTCAAATAAAAAGGGTTATGGAATTAGATGAGATGGATTCATTGAATATCAGCGGGCCATTGAGAATTAATGAAACAAACCTTTCAAATGTCAGTTTTAAAGAATGTGTGAAAATATAGGCAAATAATGAATAATTTTAAATACCGATACTTCAAAATATAAATGTATTAATATCCAACAACTACCGTATTTAGTTCTTAATAAGGCCGAAAGCCACCTCATATCATTCCATACTCCTATTTCATTTTAATTATTGAATATTATTATTTAAATAAGTTCTACAATTAATAACTAGGATATTATTTTGGTTCTGAGAGCCTGGTTAGAGGAAGTTCGAGTAATGTGGACCCTTCGGTTTGAGTAAAGCCTGTTAATATCTTCTTTAATTGGTGCTGCCCTGGAACAGAAATATTTTAACTTCTTCCCCTCATCAACTTTCACGTGTTCAAAGCCTATCCATTTTATTCTTTGTGCCTAGAAGGGTTTATTTGTGACATTTATGAAAACTACCAGTTTAAATATTTTTCAAGCTACGAATCAATTCTTAATTTCTGCTATTGAATATTATAAATATTGAAATAGCTCCTAAATATATTATATTATGTAGATCCTGTTTTAATATACTGACGGATTTTGATTGATATTATGTGACATGGCGACTGTATAAAATAATTAAACATAACAGAGGAATTCGGTTAATATGGACCATCTACGAGTCGGTTAAAGTGGACCTGTGGCCACTTTACACGAATACGTGTATTTTATCAATGTAAAATCATGCACTTAATTAATTGTATTTAATATCCTTGTAAATTTACTAAACCCAAAAGACCGTCGCCGTCTACAGATTAATGACGTGTTAATGTTATAATCAAAAATAATTTTTCAAAACATTAAATAAATATTAACGATTTTTAATAATGATCAACCGCAATGCTTTCCGATTAGTGCGTGCCTGTCTGTATAAATCAGTAGAGTAAATAAACTTAAAAATAGTCTAAAAGCTAAGGTGGATTCTGCGGGTCAATTTACCCGATTATGGACATTGAAGTGGACCTTTCCTGTAATATAAAAAATTATAAATTATGAAGATGTTTCTATATTTGAATAAAATAATAATGCTATTTTATAGTTATAACACTAATGATAATCTCTGTAATTCAGATCCCTTAATTAAAAGAAGAAAAACAACAAATTCAGAATAGGGATCCATATTACCCGAATTTCCTCTACCAATCTCAAATTGCTTGCCTACATCTCCTCTGTAATCAGGTGTAGTAAATATACAGTATGCTTATTTGGCTACACTTTTTAATTAATAAAGACATTAAATTCGAATAATATATGGGCATGAAATACTGGTCAAAATAGCCCAGAGGCCTGTAGTTAAAGTATCCTTTACTTACCGTAATTCTACTGCACGGGACCCACAATTTTACGTCTCTTCCTAAGGAAACAAAGATCAAGATGTTATGCACTTAAAAAATTCATCGATCCTAGCCAAGTTTAAATCGACAAATCAGAGGGAATCCGACAATAACCAGGTGTGTGTGTGCGTGTGCGCGCTCTCGCACGTGTATAGGCTATAGGTCTAACATGGAGATGGGTTGACAAAACGCCTTACCGCATGGCGGGTCATTCTAAGCATAGTTTATTTAATACCATAAATTAATAAATTACTGAAGACTAACACATGTGGAGTACATAGTAGTAGGACTTTATTATGCTAAAAGTAAGATACACAAAATGTTATTTGCAAATATGGGTCGCACGGGCAGTAAGCCGTACGTGCTGCTGACAGTCTGTTACAATAAAATAATGTTTGGTAATATAACGTAAAACAACAAAGAAAACACAATACTATTACGATTAGATAATAATACAATAACAATCATACATTAATTAGGTTATGTAGAATTATTTATTTTTTATTTATTTATTTACTTTAACCAATGGAGTTAAGACCGTAAGGTGTTTCTCTTCCACTTCACCAAGGTTAAATTTTACAATTACGCAGTATAAAGTTGACAAGGGAAAGAAAGAAAAAATATTAATAATAATAATAATAATAATAATAATAATAGTGATAATAATACTTACTTACTTACTTACTCACTGGCACTATCGAACCCGTAGGTTCATGGCCGCGCGGACATAAGCTCTCCATACATCCCTATCCAGAGCCAATGTTTTCCAATCATTCCCTGTATAATCTACTTCCCTCAAATCATAGTTAATGTTGTTCTCCCACCTCATTCTTGGTCTACCAACTGGGCGTTTTCCCTCTGGCTTTCCTACAAGAAGCTTCCATGCACGTCTTTCATTCCCCATACGTGCAACATGTCCTGCCCATCGCAGTCTACGAGACTTAACTGTTCTTATTATATCTGGATTCCTATAAAGACCAAGTAGTTCATTGTTATGTAGTAAATTTTACCCCTGATGAACCCATGTCCGCATTTCTTGACGGTTGTATTTTTACGGTGAAAGATCGTCACTCTTTCGCCCAAGGT
Organism: Diploptera punctata; assembly: GCA_030220185.1. Taxonomy (NCBI): domain Eukaryota; kingdom Metazoa; phylum Arthropoda; class Insecta; order Blattodea; family Blaberidae; genus Diploptera; species Diploptera punctata. The sequence goes on along the minus strand of JASPKZ010003681.1, from coordinate 45,885 downwards.
ACTTTTTTCGTCTGGCTTATCACCTTCGACCAGTCCGGCATGGGTAACACTATCGGCAGCAATGCTACCGCCGGCATAGCTCTCAGGATCATCTAAGCACGCAAGCCACTCCACCACTACAAGGTAAAGATACCATGGAGGGTTATTATTGTTCCTAGGTAATTGAATTCTACATCTTTTAATTTCACTCATTTATTTTTAAGTGTCTATTTCAATAATATATTTCTAAGGGTAACCATACATTTACTTTTACTGATACTGACTTCCAGTAACAGTTTTTTAATGTTATTTAACAGAATGGCGTGTGTTGGCTTTTAGCATTTCCTTTTTCTAGAGTCTAGGAAAAATACCTACCTAGCCTTTGCCACAGGAAGTGCTGAATGGTTCTCTTCCTCCAAACGCCAATTTTTTGGCGGCACATAACTCAGTAATGTATCTTCATACTTTATGGGACTGAATGGACATTCTAAAGGATTTCCTGTAATAATAATAATAACAACAATAATAACAATAATAATAACCTATAGTTAGATTAAGTAAATGGTTTAGTAAAGAAGGTTTAAAATATGAAGGAATATTGAAAGTATACGTGGAACTCTCTTATATATTATGCTGTCTAAGGAAATATGAAGTGAGTTCCTTTTTAAACTGTTTTGAGTCGGGCAGTCCCTGATATAACGAGAGGCGGGAATTCCAGAGTCGGGTGGCTGAAACAAGGAAGGATGAAAAATAGTGAGATGTTCGATGTAGAGGAATTAAGTTTTCTCTCGATCGTGTGTATAAGTTATGGTGGAAAGATAGCGAATGAAAGGGATATTTTACTGAAATTAAGCTCTAATCTTTTTTTTTTTCGTTTATAGCCAAAACAGCATATAGGCCTAACTCATTAAATATTTAATCTGGTTAATTAAAAACAACGCACTAAAGGACTTTTCTATCTAAATTTACATTTGTTTGCCTGGGTAACACAAGTTTATAAATTATAAATAAAATTTTCTTGGAAAGATAAATATACAGTGCACAAAATGTTTTCTAACCTTTAGGTTGCAAATATATAACACTTCCCAAAAAAATATGTTTGCAAAATTGTATTCAATGCTTATTTTATCAACGATTATGACATTGACCTAATTTCCATATAGTACATAAGGAACAATTCTTTCTTTTGGTATTTTTCAATAAAATACATAACTTCTACACCATAAACTTCTTTGTATGATATTGACAATAATGTTTATTTCGTCTTTTTTTTAATAATCTTTGAAATTAAGAATTTTTGGTATGTCACGCAAATAACATGCAATTAATATACAAGTTTTTCGGCTAATCCCCGTACAGTGTGGATGAGTTGTATAAACATTAATATAACTAAGTCACTGGAACTATGGAATCCATATGTTCTCCATACATCCCTACATCCCTATCCTAATATTTTCCAAATATCCCCTGTATAATCTACTTCCCTTAAATCATTGTTAATGTTATTCTCCCACTTCATTTTTAGAGTACCAATTGTACGTTTACCATCTGCTTTTCATACAAGAAGCTTCCATGCAGCTATTTCATTCCCTTAATAATGTGTTAATTCTTTGTGCAAAAGTATAATGACGTCATACATACACATATATGTGCATACCTTAAAACAATTTATCTCCCATTTTTTTGTATGTATAAATGATTACAAAACAGTTATTATATTTACAACAGATATTATATATATTAGTTACATACAATTAATTAATAAGATATCTTGTGCTGAACCATAAATTTCCCCTCATTTTTATTATTTTTATCCTTTTGAGAACATACGCCCCCTTGAAACTTTGAAGCCAATCCCTGTATCTGTAATCTTCAGGCAAGGGGCAGGACATTTGGACCAAATTTTATATATATATATATATATATATATTTTATATATATATATATATATATATATATATATAGGGCGTTTATCTTTGGATCTGTGTTAGCTGTATACCAGGGTTACATCCATGGACAACACAATATAAGGATGACATACCCAGAACTAAAGAAACATTTTAAAATCCCCTATCCTAATGGGGAAATTCGAATTTCTAAGAGTTAGAAACTATTCTTATTAAATTAAACGAGTGAGTACAACTAAAAATAGTGTAATTTTATTTATTTGAAAGAAACTATATGGTTTCATAAAACTACGATTCTATTTTTACATTAAAATAAAATATGTTACATCGGTCTTTACTTTCCAACTTGTAAAAGAATGTGCTGATTCGAATAAATATTCACGTCAAATATTTTACCGTAGTGATTGCCTCTTGCTGAGCTCTTTGTATATCTAGATACTACTGTCTTTCCCTTCATCCCATGTGAGGGATTGAAGCTAATCTACTTTACAGGCTCAAACACAACTCCACTCCAGTCATATCTTCAAAGAACCAAGATTTTCCCTCCATCATCAGATCATTTGGATTCTTTTTTTGTTAGCCTATTAATTTTCTTCGTGTTCTTACATGAGACACCCAAATAATAATGACGATGATGATGATGATGATGATGATGATGACGATGACGACGATGACGACGACGACGACCATAATAATAATAATAATAATTTAAACTGTCATTGTTATGCCTATAAGGTCTTCTTTTCTTTTCACTCAACCAGTAGAAAAAAAAATAGATGGTTTACAGAAAAAAACACAATTCATAATATAGACCCTACAATAAACAATAATTATAACAAAATATTTATACGAATTAAACTGATATTAATGTAAGAGCATCGAAAAAGTGCCATAGATTAGATATTTGTTAAAAATGTTCAAAATTTCTGCATATTTAGTTTATCAGTAAAGTAATAATATTGACAACAATAATTTATTGCTCGAATATTGTATCATATTGATATATTCATAACCTGATATACCGAGAGCAGTGCGATGGGCAAGACATGTGGCACGAATCGGAAATAAAACCTGAGAATGGAAATTATTTTAAACAAATGGCATAGGAAAATCATGCACAAATAGACCAAGAATGAGGTGGAATAGAAACATTAATCGTTTGGAAAATGATTGGAAAATACAACTCAAGGTAAGGTCGTTACGAGATCCTACGTCCACGCGCCATGAAATGAAACTCCGGTTCCATAGTGTTAGTGACCTATTTAGCTGATTTTCAAAACCGCAATTTTTACAAAATAATATATCCATGAATTTCGTAATATATATAATTCAAAATAAACTCTTCTTCTTCTTCTTCTTCGGGCTCTACGACTTCCAGTGGAATGTCTTGGCCTTCTCAACCAGTTTACGCCACTTCTTCCTATCTTGTACAGTAGATTTCAAATCAAAAATCCCCATCTCTCTCAAATCCTCAATTACGTCATCTTCCCATCGATCCTTGGGTCTTCCCCTTGGTCTTGTTCCCTGTGGCTTCCAATTCAAAATATCATTCGGCAATCTTCCCTTTGGCATTCTTAGTGTATGTCCAAACCATTGTAATCTTTTGGATTTGATGAAACTAACTATATTTTCTTTATTATTCTTGAGGTATAATTCGTCATTCCTTCTCAACCTCCAATTTCCATTTTCCTTTACTGGACCTAGCACTCTTCTAAATATTTTCCTCTCAAACGTTAATAGTCTTAATTTATCTGCTTCTTTTAGTACCCAGGTTTCAGCTCCATAACATATGATTGGTCTTATTATTGCTGTAATATAATTTGAATTTAACTTTTTTTATATTAATTTGCTTTTGAATATATCGAAATTAGCAAAATATGCTTTATTCCCTTGCGATATTCTTGTTTTGATTTCTTCTTCAACAGTATTATTATCGTTTAAGTATTGTGCCTAGGTACTTAAAGGAGTTAATTTGATCAATACAGTCACTATTTATAGTTAGTTCAGTCAAATTTGTTTTATTTCTCATACATCTTAAATATTCTGTTTTATTTAGATTGATTACAAGCCCATATTTTATACTTTCATTTTTCAATTTGTCAAAGGTTTCCAGTAGGGAAATTCAAAATAAACACGTAAATAAATTCCTCTTTAAGACTAGAGAAGCAGTTAAATATTAATAATGAATGTTTCTAATCGAAGATCAAAGAGAATAATCTAAAAAAGAAGTGAGTTAATTATATATTTGATGGTGATGATGAAATCCTGAGGTTATGGCGGCTCTTTGATCAAAGTGATTAGTCACCTGCCGTCTCGAGTTCTCTATTCTGTCACTCCATGTGGTGAACGAATTGGAGTCAGGTCAGATTTCTCTCGCAGTTTATAGGTCGCGCAAGGGATTTTGAAGAATGTCCTTGACCGTAAATCCAATCGGAGAGCCTATCCAGACTGCTCAGCTGTGAATTCTCTGCCTGCCACGCTTACAAACAAACAGTTCATCTTACAAAACATGTACAGTGCATAGATAATTATAGTGAGACGCGGATGTGTTGATTTTATATTTTAAACCGTAGACTATAATTAAAATATTTTGTACACTTGCTGCCTGAAGTCTTAAAATTATAGTGCAATGTGAATATCGGGTCTTCTCAACGTGGAGCCGCTACTTATTATAGCCACCCAAATGTCTCATGGTGCTGGGTGGGCACCGGTCCCATACTGGCAGAAATTCCTTGAGAACATTTCTTCCCCCATGGAGACTCGAGCCAGCGCAAGTCCCGTAGCTCTGCGCCAAGACATCTTGTCTTAATCACATGGCTAAGGCGCGGGGAAGACTATAGATGGTTTAAATTAAAGTGACATTTAGTGGTTATTTAAAACATTAACAGAGAGATATAAACGAAATATAGAGTGTGTGTGTGTGTATATATATATATATATATATATATATATAGTGAATATACTTCCTCCACGTATAAAGATGTCCTAACTCACGGGCACTATCGAACCCGTAGGTTCATGGCCGCGCGGACATAAGCTCTCCATACTTCCCTATCCTGAGCTAATGTTTTTCAATCATTCCCTGTAAAATCTACGTCCCTCAATTCATAGTTAATGTTATTCTCCCGCCTCATTCTTGGTCTACCAACTGGGCGTTTTCCCTCTGGTTTTCGGACAAGAAGCTTCCATGCACGTATTTCATTCCCCATTCGTGCCACATGTCCTGCCCATCGCAGTCTACGATAAAGATTACCTATATTAATGAGGCCTAATTTTTGTAGCGAGATTTTAAAAATATTTAGCAGTGACTGTATTTGATATTCGCTAGCGAGCAGCTAGCGAGCAGCTAGCGAGGGAGTTAGCAATGACGTGTGGTCATACTTCCTATTGGCTGAGACCTACAACTGGTTAGTACAGGACTCGCATCTAAGCTCTCATTACAAATTTCATTCCTCAGGAATCATTGCTACACTTATAACCATTTTTTTCCAGAAAATAGCTACTTCCCACCATTTCTACGTACTCATGACTTTGATTTAATTTCATTACACTTCATCTGCTTTTGTAATGGAGCGATAGGACTGATCAGCTGGCTTCCGTATATAACCACATTTTCGTCATAGTAAACAGCACTACACTCATATTGGCCCTGGCAGGTACAAGATCTTCCTCCATTCCTTCTCGGTTTTGGTCTATCTTTTCTTCTATTGCCATCAGATTAAAATATTATGATTTTTTAAATAGGGTTTTTAGCTGCTATCCTGATAACACTTGGTCAACATGATTTTTGTCTCATGAGTACCAATAGTAGTACTTAATGCAGGTTTCTATCGTGTTTTCAAACATGTATACGGAATTTCTCCATCGCCCACATTTTTTTATTTCAATTTCAATTAATGGATTTAAATAATTATTTTTTTAATAAACTTTTTTTCGTCCATTTGTCCATTGTAAAATAAAACCAAATGAGCTAACTCAAATGATTTAAGCTATGGAAAAGAGATATCAAGGCAAATGGAATCCTAATATGCTGGCCGATTATTGTTGGACCATCAAGAGTAATGCTTCATATGCAAAATATAGCAGAAAATCGTCATTTCTTACTTTCTAGGTGAGTCCGAATGTTCGAATATTGTGTAGTTACGAATATAGAAAATACTAAAGTGTTTGAAAGTATAAATGTCTGTCTCTTGGAAACCTTGCGTGATGGAGAAAAACCGATATCATATTTGAATTCAGGAGAAAATATACTATCAGATTCTCATATTTTTCTTTCTGAGACAAAGAAAAAAGTTTTTTTTTTGTTGCCCAGTGTAATACAATGTGGCCAACCCAATGTTATCATTAAACTTTATAAACTTAACAATTTCAGGATCTCTGAATAAGGAATGAATTTCATAATTGAGTCGATTTCTTTTCAAAACTGAACATGTCTATTTCGTTATATTTTTCATGAGAAGGACAAAAAAAATCACGTACCAAATATTTATTTTAATTTGTTTGATGAAAATATTTATATTCACATACCGACTTCGATGTGATAAGCCGATGTACACATTAATTCTGTTAAAAACAATCAAAAAGATATTTGGCGCGATAGTGCGTTTTGTCATACACTTACAGCAATGGCGACCACGATTGAAAAGTTCAACTTCCTACATTTCGGGATTGCCAATCTAAATAACTATACTGTAATATTACTTATTACAAACCACGTGTGGGAAGTAAAACCACTGCCCTCTATGTTTACTACGTTCAATGAATATACAAAAAATATCCAAAAGATAGTGTTAATATATATTATACGAAATAGATCACTGGATTTTAAATGAACTGAACTTTATTTGAAATAATCCATCCATAGTAATTCTGCCTGAAAGCAGGTCCTTCACTGTCATCATAGCATTTTCATGCTATGCTTGCAGCTTTACTAAGGAATTGTAGATGTGGTAGCTTCCCGTTGCTTTCCACATCGGTGAAGGATGATGATGATGATGATGATGATGATGATGACCATATGATTTCGGGGACCATTTGGGCCTTAAAGTTTTCCTGACATTTGTCTTACAGGTTAGGAAAAACCCCGATAAAAAACCTCATCCAGGAAAACTGCCCCGACAGGGGATCGAACCCGGGCCCGCTGCGTGACAAGGAGCACGCTACCTCGAGACCACAGCGGTGGACTTTGAAACAATATAAACAATAATACGTACCTGTTGCCATTTAATCACTGATTGCTGTCACGGCCTCATGTAGTTTCAACTAATAAACATTGCCCACACTGTTAATTTTAGTGAGTTGTTTATAATGAACGTAAATATTTCCAACAAAGATGTTATTATTTTACTATTATTTATTACTTTGAAAACACATCGCGCAAAAAAAAAAAAAAAAAAAAAATGTATGACGCAAGTTTGTGAACTGTTTTACTGAATCTCGGAAATTAAAAGCCTTGCTATCGCTCGGTTTTTAAACATTTTCCTCGCTTCTGTAAAAACCACTTCCCAACCTCGAATCGTAATGTACTATTGTACGATCTACCATACCTAATCGTTCACTGGTCAAAATATCTCACTGACGACTTTTAAGTCAAACCCCCTGATTTTTTCTTAATTATTTCACAATCTACGAACTTCATTTAATCTCATCCCTCGACCATACGAGAAGAGTGTTTACTGTATTTAGAATATAACACAAATCTAGGATTAAGCGTGATTGGCGACCATTTTAATCTATTTTGTCAGTTAGGAGCTTTAACGTCCTATTACCCTCCTAAGGTCTCTATTGGGATTTAAAAAATCTCAGTTTAAATCCTTTATCGATCTGACGTTAGAGGTTTGAAATCAGTGTGCGGTTTTGTCTTCTACAATTATATCTTGTGGATTATTTTCTTGAATCTTTAATGAATTTGTGTCTTTCATTTTTGTTTTAAGAATAAGATGCTCAAATATTTGGGCATTTTCTATGGATTTTCAATAATATCACACATCAGTTACTGCTTGGGACCCAGCTCCGTGTGTCTGAAAGGAATTTGCTGTCTCAGCTGTTAGTACTATGAGAAGCAGAGAAGTGTACCTCCTCCCACTCCCCACACTACCACCCCGCAAACACACAGAGCTTGGACTCGAGCTGTACATAACCGATGGCATTTCAATTCCTCTAAAAGGAAACAGCATTCTCTATTGTTTCTCGCTAATAAATTCAAAGGACTTTACCCAATACCGAACCAGAAATTTTCAAGACAAATGTTGGACACATTATCATTAAGCTGTCAGAAGCTAGTAATTTTACGATAGATTCAAAATTCTGAAGAACCCGCATAGGTTTAATAGGACATTTAAAAATCATATATATATTTAAATAGAATAGAAAAATATAATAAAATAAATTATAGTTTTAAAAAACTAAAACAACACGCTTTATAGAAAACCGAACTAAAAAAATTAAGAATAATTTTAATTTCCAACACGCTTGGGATAAATAATTTTACCATCAAAGCGTGGGGTGATATTAATATATTTGATAATAAACAGATATTGGTAAAAGTAAAATCTCTGAGAAGAAAATGTAAAAATCATAAAAATAACCTCACGCTTTTGATGGTAAAATTATTTATCCCAAGCGTGTTGGAAATTAAAATTATTCTTCATTTATTTAGTTCGGTTTTCTAATAAAGCGTGTTGTTTTAGTTTTTTAAAACTATAATTTATTTTTTATTTTTTAGTTTTAATATTTTACAGAATAAGATAAAAATGTAAATATCTTTAAATTCGATACTATTGTAGTATGAGTTAAAAGTAATACTATTCTAAAAAAAAACCTCCCAGCCGGATTTGAACAAGCGACCTATGGATTACTGAAATTATATACCACTAGAGTTCACCGCTCTACCAACTGAGCTCTTACAATGATTGACTAAAAAGTCGACAAGTCCGCGACCTATTATACCAGTTTTATTTATTTATTTTTGATTTTCTGACGATTCTGGCCAGGATTTTAGAAACAAAATATGAAATTATTGTATTATCACGGGACCTTTACAAGTATACATAGTTTCAAGTCGATCCATTGTTTCTAAGTGGATGAAAATCGTGTTCGAAGATTCCGTTACATAGATACAAAGACACATTTTTTGATTATCTGACGATTCTGGCCAGGATTGTAGAAACAAATACGAAAATATTGTATTGTCACGGGTCCTTTACAAGTATATAAATTTTCAAGTCGATCCAATGTTTCTAAGTGGGTGAAAATCGTGTTCAAAGATTCCGTTACATATGTACAAATACACTTTTTTTGATTTTCTGATGATTCTGGCCTTGATTTTAGGAAATAAATATGAAATTATTGTATTGTCACGGGTCCTTTACACGTATACAAAGTTTTAAGTCGATCCAATGTTTCTAAGTGGGTGAAAATCGTGTTCAAATATTCCGTTACATAGATACAAAGACACTTTTTTGATGATTCTGGCCATGATTTTAGAAACAAAATATGAAATTATTGTATTGTCACGGGTCTTTTACAAGTATACAAAATTTCAAGTCGATCCAATGATTTTAAGTGGGTGAAAATCGCGGTTGAAAGATTCCGTTACATAGATACAGGTCAAGCTAATATAAAGCGTATAATTACGATGGAATGGGCAATTCACCAAATCATCGTGCACGATTTAACACGCGGATTTCTCCTATAAATGATCACATTAAAAAGTAATTATTTTTAAGAACGCGGCATAACTGTACTTTAATTGAAAAAAGCATTATTTACATAATAAATCGCGAATAAAAAATGTCATCTATTAAATTAATTTAAAGTTTTCTACATGTCACTAAACGTTTTTTACGTATAACTGCTGCGAACCGTTTTGAGCAAGCATGTATGGTGTTTTAATATTAGATATGAGGAATATCCCGGATACCAAAAATATGTAGGAATACAAAACCAAATCTTGCCAACTGCAGGAAATAGGGATAACCACAACACAAAACATTGCGATAACCTGTCCTTGTAGCATAAATAATCGACAATAAACCCAGCAAACAAACAAATCATTTAATCAATTGAATTGGTGTTTACTTCATCAAAATCCATAACTTATTTAATTAAATGGGAATAAAACTGTTTTATTTTCATTTAATTAAATAAACGAATTATTATTAGCCTATTATTATTATTAACTAACTAACTCACTGGATCTGTCGAACCCGTAGGTTCATGACCGCGCGGACATAAGCTCTCCATACATCCCTGTCCTGAGCTAATGTTTTCCAATCATCCCCTGTATAATGTACTTCCCTCAAATAATTTATATTATTCTTCCACCTCATTCTTGGTCTACCAACTGGTCGTTTTCCCACTGGTTTTCCTACCAGAGGTTTCCATGTACCTCTTTCATCCCCCATACGTACCACATGTCCTGCCCATCGCAGCCTACGAGAACTTAACAGTTCTTATTATAACTGGCTTCCTATACATATCATGTAGCTCACTATTGTGAAGTTTTCTCCATTCACCTGTCTGTTCATCTCTTTTTGGTCCAAAAATTTTCCTAAGAACTTTATTCTCAAATATTTCGTAAACTTCTTTCCTCCCTTAAAGTAAGAGTTCATGTTTCGCATCCATACAATATAACCTATTATATTATTATTATTATTATTATTATTATTATTATTATTATTACTATTACTATTACTATTATTATTTTATTTTTTATTATTATTTATGATTATTATAACATGAGTATTTGAGAACAAAGTTCATCGCTCGCTCACTGGCTCTATCGGACACATAGGTCCATGGTCCCCCGGCATAAACTCTCCATACATCCCTATACTAAGCTAATATTTTCGAATCCTCTCCTGTATAATATACTTCCTCGAATCATGTTAATGTCATTCTCCCACCTTATTCTTGGTCCACCAAGTGGGCGTTTTCACTCTGGTTTTCCTACAAGTAAGTTTCCATGTCCTTTTTTAGTACCCATTCGTGCCACATGTCCTGCCCGTCGCAGTCTACAAGACTTAATTGTTCCAAGTATATCTGGTTTCCTATAAAAATCCTGAAGACTTCTCCATTCGCCTGTCTATCTTTCTTTGGTCCAAGAATTTTCCTAAGAACTTTATTCTTAAAACTCGTCATATCTTCTCCCTTAAACTAAGCTTCCATGTTTCGCATCCATATAATATAACTGGAAGAATAACATTTTTATATATCTCTAGTTTAATGTTTTTTGAGAGAAGTTTAGACAAAAAGAGTCCCTTATATGAAAAATGGGAATAAAAACGTATTATAGGAAAACCAGACGCAAAGCTGCCATTAGGTGGGGCAAGAAACAAATGGAAGAATAAAACTAACCACGATTTGAGAAAGGTGAATTATACAGAGGATGATAGGAAAACTTTAGCTCCGGATATGGAGTATGGGGGAAATTACATCCGCGCTGCCATGAACCTCCGGGTTCAATAGTGACCAGTAACTTGGTTATAATACGTAGTGGGTTCAGGTTCGAAAAGCCAACTTTAAGGACTTGGAGACTATATGCAATCTCTAACTGCTTGATCATCCACATCTGTGATCGACACATGTAGATGTTGGGGCGGCAAGAGTTCATGTAAGTCTCTCATGCCATGAGGTTTTAGGCCATGCCATCTCCGTAGTCCATAAACTGACGTTCTCATCTTTCAATTGTTCCCGGATTTTTAAAATAAATGTCTTGTTATTGCAAGATGTTGAATAGAGTGAGGCAGTTAGAGAGTCGTTCTTCGCGGAAAGCTTGATTCGTGAATACCGGCCTTATTTTTAAATCCTAGAGAATTCGAGAGTTTGAGGCAAACTGTTTATTTACAAGAAATAATAGCACACATTTTATTGACATGCGATCCAAGAATACTTTAATTACTAAGTACTAGCAGAGGGAGTTGAATGCTGGTTTTCAAAGCAGTCACAGTTTGCTGATGATAGGAGAAAGGTCACATGTTTTAATATAGTAAACTAGCTAACTGGGTGGCACTACAAAACCAGCGGCTTCATGGTCTTGTGGTCATATTTCTCCTCATACATTCTTGTCCTGAGCTAATAAATGTGGAAATTTCTTATTAACAAATTCCGAAGGAATGAAGCCATTGAGGTAGTTCTCATGAAACAAAATCTTTTAAAAAATACATTACGAAACTCCGTTGAGGTCACTATATTAAAATTTTAAGAACTATAAAATACTATCTGAGACCTCAGTCGTCCTAAATAATCAGCAGTGTAGTTTTGTAGGAGCCCTTTCGAAAACTTAAGTTTCATCTTCTACTTTCAGTTTGGTCAGAAGATGTAACTTAATTTTTCGAAAGGTCTCGTACAAAACTACACTGCTGATTATTTAAGACTATTGAGATCTGAGGTACTATTTCATATTTCTTAATATCTCATGAAACAACTAAAAAAATATTTTTTTCTTCGATCTTAACTAGGAGATTCCGAATATGACAATGATATTTATATAATTTTATTATTAATGAGAATTCTCCTCAATACAGAAGTTTGTCTTCAGTCAAACAATATCAAAATATAAAATAGGTTACAATATTTACATGTAAAATGCACAAAGTAAGATATTACTTTTCAGAACTTACACTCTTTATGATATTTCGCCATTTGCCTCTATCTTGTAGGCCTACATCATCCTCCACTACACCTAATCTTTTCATTGACATATACACATTCTGTATCCATGTAGTAGCAGGTCGTATATATACACATATATAAAATATTTACACTGGACGTCTGAGTGGTGAAATTGGTATCGCACTAACATATAGAGTCAGAAGTATCGTGTTCAAATCTCGGTTCAGGAGTTAATTGTTATGCCATATTTGGTCTTCATTGGTATATATCAAAATGTATTTATAACATCCAAATAATAAAGCTTTACTTGTAAATTAAAAAGTTCTCATTAATAGTACTTTCTTGTTGTAGAAGCCACAAGATGACACTGCGAGATTTATCCCGCTGCGTCTTATGTTAGAAAATATAAGCAAACAAAAATTAATATTTTCACTGGGAACCTCTTTCCAGTTGTTGAGAAATAGATGTGCATCTTCTGCATGCTCCCAGTAAATCACACATTCAAAATGTCATCCATACACATTACATTAAAAAACGACATTACTTATAAGGACAATTTAATATATAAATAAAATGTATATTTAAATAAATGTAAAGACTGGTTAAGACTTCAGTCTTAGATGCAGCACATTAGACAACAACAACAACAACATATATATTCTTTTTTGTCATGGTAATTTATCGGTGTTACCAGATAGGATCGGTGAAGATCTGTACACATTTTTTAAGAAAATCCTTTAAAAAACCTTGAGAACAACCTCAATATGTTCATTCCACCGAAATTCGCTAAAAATATTTACCGAGGAACCTTTTAATCTACATGTAATTAAGACTATTGAACAATATCTAAAGTGACGGAAATAGTAATATTAATGTCCCTATACAAAGTACATTGATATATGAATACTTTGCTAGCTATTACAGTTTTGAGGCAACATTACAATTACATTTCGCCTTAATAACAAACAAATTGTTACAGAGTAATGTCAATTTCTTAACGTAAGTTTTAATAAATGTACTTTTTATAAACACAGTCTAACACGGAGATAAATAGCGAGATGTTGGGAGACAGACTGCAGACGCGGCAGTTGTGCGCACATTTCCTATAGCTCATCGACTATGAAATATGCCGCTCACTATAGTGGAATTTTGTGTTATTTTTCTCAACTCACAATTCATAAAATTTGATGCTTCAGTAATGACTCTGGTTGTTTTTTATTTCCCAGACGTCGCACCTGATGAAGGTCATAATTTAGAGCAAGCTGCTCAGCAGGTGATCGATGCTCTACACAACCTTAATCTCGTCCTAGAGATAGCCCAGGCCGGTTTATGGCCACCGGGCAATCAGTAGCAGGTAATTATTTTATTATATTATTATTATTATTATTATATTATTATTATTATTATTATTATTATTATTAATTTTGTGAGTCCAGAAGCAAACATCAAAATTCCACCTTAACCCTTAAATGCATGATTTTCTTTTGTTCAGAATTCGTTTCTGAGCCCTATGGAAGGAATGTTCAAAGGGAAAAATAATGTAAACAATTTTCAGATCACTAATTCATGTGAAAAATTATAATTTTTTAATGTTGCATATCTGCAACAACACGTGTAAAGTCGCACTTTCTAGAATGCATGTAACACCCTGAAATTAACGAAATATGTATTGATTCTGCATATCTTAATATTGAATGTTATGGGAAATTAGAAATGAAATAAGTTGAATGTGTGATAAAATAAACATTTGGACTTATTGGAAGTTTTTATTTAGCCTCACATGAAACTTTCTATAACAAATTTTATCTTTGTTAAAATACAGAAACATATCACATTTTGTACAATAAACAAGTGGGAATCCACTGCATCCGGGAAATTTGCATCGATTTCGTTTCATATTCCAATTTGGCCAGTGGTCAGTCGAATCTCTACGCAGATCTTTTGATGGAACAACAGCCCTTGGACATTTCTTTTTTCCTTTTGCTTCAAGTTTCAGCTCTATTTCACTGCTAGGTCTCCCACTTTTCTGGCTGTTATTTGCATACTGCAGAAACACTGTGCTGCTTCAATCCTGAAATGTTTCTGATTTAGGAGTTTGGCATTACGATTACTTGCCAAATTAATTTCCTTATACAGTATTCTGGCATTTATCATCGACAGATCAGGCAAATGGTAAAAGAGCCTGAAATACTACTTTTTCGATTTCAATCTAATATTATGACGACACAAATGAGTGTCTAACAAATCCACCCCCCCCCCATATGCTTGTTGTATACCAGTACAACTTCCGGACAGTCAACTTCTTTTTGTGACTTTGTGCTTCGTTCATAACGTTTTACTTTTTTTTTCTGGCAACTTCCCTGAAAATTTTGAAATAAAAATCACACATTTGTTATCTTTCCAAATTATGATATATTGACACCATCCACATTTTCAACACTTTCTTCTATATACCCTCTCGGTAATTTACTGAGTTCCTTCTCGCGGTTGGGAGTTTACAATCAGGAATTCTATTTCTGCGTGTTGTACCCAATGACTGTATGCCCTGTTGCTGAAAATACACTCGACGATGAACTGAAGTATAATAGTTGTCAAAGTAAACCTTGTGATTTGCACATTTTGGAATATTTTCTTGTAACTCTAACTACCACATTTCTACATCAGTTAGGAAAAACCGTGTAAGTCAACTTTTGGTCGAAAATGAGTTATTAACATCTCCCGATAGCTTTTGGTCTGATGCACTTTCGGTGAAAACGGTAAGTTGTCAAGCGAATAGTGACGGTGTTATTAAGCATTGAATTTTTGGTGTACGCACTCTTTGATGTAAGTCATTGAACTAGTTTTTGCTCTCCTCTAAAAAATCGCTTTGAAGACTTACCTGGTTTTTCCTAACTGATGTAGATTTGAACTTGCTCCTACATCTGGCAAAGTCGACAGGCGAAAGACAGGGTCATTCTCTTGCCCAGTATATATTTCAATGTATATGCAAATCCAGATGTACAACACAGAAAGAAAAGTATGTAGCCCCATTTGTGTGGTTTGTTTTACATATATTGTCTTAGATGATGTCTTACCTTAGTGGCGCATATTTCTTCATCAACTGATTGATATTCATCCATACGAACTGAGGAAAAATTCTGAAGTAGAGAATCAACAACAGGTCTGATTTTATCTAGCTTGTTATAGCCAGGTTCATTCCTTGGTATTTATTTTTCATTATCATTGAAATGGAGACAAGCTCGAATTTTTTTTCAAAACTATTCAATGACATGGTGTTTACACATGATCATTTTCAGTTATATTACTCCAAAAATCCCTTAATTTATCATAATGAGTACCAGACGTAAGTAAACATATTCCAATATACACTGCTAAAAAAAATTAGGGGATATTGTAGAATTACCTATTAAGACTATGTTTTTTGGAATAGTATTAGATGCAATCACTTTCTATTACTCCAGGATAATGTAAACAAGAGTTTGAAGTTGTTACGTAACCTCGGTACCACACCAGAGGGCAGTGTCTGTACTGTTGATATGAAAGCGTGGTGTGGGGGTGAATGTTGTGTTGCTGTTTTTAATTCATTCCAGTCCAGTTTTCAGTTAGTGAATGACTTGCCTTAGGGACAGTGATGCCTCGACAACGTGATTTACCTGAACCAATGGCTTGGAGGGTCATAGGATGGATGGAAGCTGGACAGACACAACAAGAGGTGACACAAGTCATTGGGGTGTCTCAAAGCGTGATTTCCAGACTTTGGAATCGTTTTCAAAGAACAGATACTGTTCACAGAAGAGCCGGACAAGGTCGACCACGGGCAACAACAGCAAGGGATGACCGTTACCTCATGTTAACAGCCCGTCGGAATAGACAGCAGAATGCAACTCAACTGCGAAATACACTTCAAACAGCAACAGGACGCAGGGTGTCAACTCAAACTGTCCGTAATCGACTGCATGGAAGTGGTCTCTATGGCCGTAGGCCCATAGTGTGTACCAGGTTAACTCCACAACTACCGTAGAGATCGCAGAAACTGGGCGGAGGAACATCGTGGGTGGAGGCATGCCGAATGGAGATCAGTTCTTTTTTCTGGTGAGTCGCGATTCAACGTGGAATGTGATAGTCGGCGTGTATTCATCTGGAGGGAAAAAGGGACACGAAACAATCCAGCTTTTGTACGTGAAAGATCCCCATATGGTGGCGGTGGATTGATGGTGTGGGCAGGAGTCAGTAGTGGTGGACGTACGGACCTCTACGTCATCCAAGGTGGTACTTTGACTGCGGTAAGGTATAGAGATGAGATTATCCGACCTTTTGTCGTGCCTTATGCTGGTGCCATAGGTGATTCTTTTCTTTTATGGACGATAATGCACGACCCCACAGACCTGGCTTGGTGGACGACATGCTGGAAATGGAGGGTATCGAGCGTTTGCAATGGCCAGCTTCCTCCCCGGACTTAAATCCGATTGACCATATGTGGGATGCATTAGGCAGGCGCATTGCAGGCAGACCAGCACCTACCACAACTGTTCCAGAGCTGCACATTGCTCTTATGGAAAAGTGGCCACATATCTCCCAAGAACTCATTGCTAACCTCATTGCATCAATGCCACACAGGTGTGAGGCAGTGCTGGCCGTTCGAGGAGACCATACACCATACTAAAGAAACATTTTCACCTATGTTAATGCTGCTTTGTTTGTTTGCCATATTCCTAATCAGGATCTCTTTGACATCTGGTGTGGTACAGAGGTTATGTAATGACTTCAAACTCTTGTTTACATTCTTTTGGAGTAATAGAAAGTGATTGCATCTAATACTGTTCCTAAAAACATAGTCTTAATAGGTTATTCTACAATATCCTCTAATTTTTTTAGCAGTGTATTTCTGAACATCATATTTTGTTATTTGGAATACCTTATTAGGGTCCTTCTGATATGCTTATTTTCATCTACAATTCTCTGAATTACTTCATCTGTCAAAAAGTATTTCACAAATTGAAATGGAGTTTCTAGAATTTTAATGCTATCAGGATAATATAAATTGTCTTTGAACTTTTTGTCATAATCAGAGAGAACTATATCCTTTCTTTTTTAAATATATGGATTACCTTCGCCCATAACATCTTATTCTGCATGTCTTACTACTACAGTCAAGAACAGACCAGATTCAAAAGGATGCAGTATAAAAAATTGAACTCTATCCGATTTGGAATATTAATTTAATTAATTTAAGTATTGTAAATATATTTTTATTATTCAACCATAGTAAAATATTCATATAGGCTTCTTAAAAAGTAAATACTTTTTTTTTAGATAATATGCCAATCAGTTTTGTTTTGTATTCGACTCTAGTAGTATTCTATACTAATGCACCAATGTAAGTGACGTCATGCCTTCACTTCCCGTAACGGACACAAACATCCCAGGTTTTATACGTGTTACACGTTCATTAGCAAGGTCAACAAGAAGACGTGCACGGCTGTGTCTACAAAATGAGTGAAGTGGTAATAATTTACGATTATTATTTGAGCAATTGCATTTACCTGTTCATTGAAAATTGTTAAAAATGTACTTTAATTAACTCAAGTGGATAAGTAGTATATATTTTAATACACTCATTAACAGACTATATAACTCATGCCCCAAACGGGAGTCAATGACCAATCACTTTTAATGTATTTTGTTTCACCTCGATAATTATCGAATTTTGATTAGCAAAATAAAGAAAGCTTCTCCTTTTTAATATTCTGAACAGGTCAGAGCATTATTTTGGAGTGACTGACCCTCTTATAAATACGTTGAATATAGAAAATGATGAATAGATTATTTCGACCTATACATTTGATAATTGTGTGTTCAAAAATTGTGTTATTAAATAATAATTTTACTGAGTTGTTTCCGAAAAAAAAAGATTTAATAACTTCCAATGTTGGTTATAATATACAGTTTGATATGTTTATTTTTTCTCCACTAGGGTGCATTCTAAAAATATTTGCGAGGCTCAAGTTTAGAATGATTTATCCTTGATTTTTCAGTTTATTATTGTGAATAACTATTCTTCTGTATTTAGTAATATTTTTAAATATTTCAAAATATTTAAAACAATTTTTGTAACTTTATTTTAGAATTTTAAGTATTTATTCAAATACACATATTGTAATGGTGACTTGCTATTTTTTCCAGAGAGTATATTATATAGTTCCAACCATTGGGTTATCGATGGTTGCGATTATTAAGGAGTGAAAAATAGGGCGTTTCATGGGATCCACCCTAAGTTAGAGTAATTTAATTAGGTTAAGTGTGAGTTAGTTAGTAAGCTTTTGGGTTCGTTACATTTTAAATGTGTCTAGATACATAAAACAAAAAAGTCAATAATCGAAACAACAATAATAATCGATATGTGGTTAAATGGTGTGTTATCGCTGGTTCTATAAACTCTGGCGCATGCATACTGTCGTTCTATAGGACTTTGAAAATATATCAGGTAAATTAAAGTGGGGAATCCCCTATTACGATCCTATTTAAATATTTATTTCGTTCTGTTTGCAGCTATAGTGCAAAAATAATTGGTCTTAATCACTGAAATAATCGCAAAGGAGATAGAAGTAATAGTATTCTTTCTCTCTCAAAAAAATAAAAAAGCTTCATTGGGTTGCAACATACGACCTCATAAAATCAGCCCAGAACGTTACCAGTGTGTACAAACATTTCATGGAGAACTCTTCAATTATAACGGTAGATATGAAAATACAGTTAGTGCAGAAAGTATGGGTACACTTAAAAATAACACAGACAGAAATAAATAATTCAATTATTTCTTCACTACATACAAACAAAATATACATCTTTTAAATTGGACTCTATGAAGTTAAATACACGCAGTTTCCTCCGTTTTAACATGACAATTAACTAGTAAAAAAATAATTTGTACATGAACAACAGAAATTGGCTCAACTGCACTTCTACTAGCGCATAATTTTTCTGTTATATTGTTGTAAACTATAGCTTTTGTTCTGTACTTACCATAATTTTCTATATTTTAAAACGTTTTAAAACAATTTTTATAGCATTATTAGACAATTTTAAAGTATTTATTTAAATACGCAAATCGCAATATTATGAGACTGTTAGACTGTTGACGCTAACTGCTATTTTCTCCACAGAGTATATTACTTAGTCTATGATTTTTTATCGCTGTTTTGGGTTATCGCTGGTTGGATCAGCGTTAGGGAGTGATAAGTAAGTGTACACCCATTTTTAATAAACATTTGGTAACTCACTATGATGTTTGTGGGTTATCATTCAATGATAACGTTATCGCTGCTACTTCTAACTGCTACCGTGTATTCGCAGTTCTTTCCAGTTTTGAGATAGTGTAAGTGCAGTTTTTCCACAGAAATTAATCAAAAAAGTATTGGCACAATCTCATATTATGACTGTTTTGAGTCTTTACTTTTCGAGTTCAATGCTTGGTTGGGAGCTCCTTTCATTCGAAGATGGCTTGAGGACGACGTAGCATCGACCCGACTAAATTTGAAGTTACTGAAGAATGTACATTTCTCCATTCTTCTTCCAAAGCGTTTCTCAGGTATTGCTTGTTGGAAACCTGCCTTGAACGAATTCCCCTATTCAGATGTTCCCATAAATTATTCTCAATGGGGTTTATGTCCGGAGATTAGGGAGGTGTTTCCATATACTTTGGTGTGTTATACAGAACCCATAAACGCGTATTGAAACCGATGTTTTTGGGATCATTATCTTGCATAAATACAAAACCTTGTTTAATCCACATTTCCTCTTCAGAGGTATGAAGATTGGTCTTCAGTATGTTGATGTACTGTTTGTGATTCGTCGATAAAATGCAAGGTCCCGACTTTCCGACTCCAGAGGTTCTCACGTACCCCCATACCAATAACAATTTTGCTTTTGTAGCTCTGTATTATAATTCCAGATTTTTCTTCTTCCATCTGAACGAGAAATGTCGATTTTAGGCTAGTTAGTATAAATTCCCTTTTTTACAAAATTATTTGTGGCTCTTTGTGTGAGTTTTAGCTAAGTACAATTTTTTCTTTCAGGTTTCTTCACTTACTGAGCATTTTCTATGGGCTGTTTTTCCATAAAGTTCGTTAGCCCATAAACTGTTACGAACATTGCTAGCAGAAATACAAATATTAAAGTCATTTTTGATACTAGCTGCTAATTTAGGGGCACTACTTTCAGGTTTTTGCTTTACTTTCCTCATTAATGCTTTTATAACATTAACATACAGTTTTCTAGGATGTCCCTGATCTGTGGCTATTTCGAAAGATTTTCGTTCGCCAACTCTATCAATTATATGCTGAATGTTAGGTCTTGGCCTTCCAATTATTTCACTAATTGCATTTAGCGATTTACACTGATTATGCAAACCAATAATTAATTCCCTTTCCTCTACTGTAGTATTTCTACCTTTGCGCCCCATCCCAGCTTAATCTGCAGCCAGAAAGCACACAACTACCGGCAAAGTACTCAAGGTTAGTGAATAACAACACTACCAAACCCACTCCCACTCTACTTCATGTGAATATTCTGTTGACCAAAACTTAATACTGTATCAATACTTTTGTTGGTTAATTTTTGTTGTTCATGTACAAATCATGTTTTTACTCGTTAATTGCCATGTTAAAATAGAGGAAACTGTGTGTATTTAACTTCATAGAGTTCAATTTAAAGGTGTATATTTTTGTTCTTGTATGTATTGAAGAAATAATGGAATTATTTATTTCTGTCTGTGTTACCTTTAAGAGTACGAATATTTTCTGCTATAAACTATATATATTAGGCCTCGAGGCCTAACATGTAACATTACTGTCTCCGAGCATTAGCGAAAATACTTCATTCAACATTTGCTTTTTTAACACAGCTGACACTCTAATTGTTGGAAGCTATAAATATATAAATCACGAATCGATCCCAAAATGTTACAGTTGACATAAACGACTTAATCGCCAGAGGCATGTAAAATAGCGGATATCATAAATACCCACCCATTAACTTGCTGGGATTAATGTTCAAATTAGAACGTTCTTCTTTTTTTCTGTTCGTGTTTGAATACTTGTATCGTGATTGATAAACAAAATTGTAGCAGTTTTTTTTTTAATTTTCAATTTTCAGCGAGCCCCAAACAGATAGAAATTGTTTCGCAATCGGTTAATTTCCCTAACTTTTTTACTTTTCTTCATTTTTACTTATCAACCCAACATTTTGGATCTCATTTTCGAAACACCTGTATCCTATATTTTTATGACGCGACGAAGCAGATTGGTGCGTTCAGATATGAATTACGACGCTAGTGACCTGAACTATAAAGTAGCATCGTTAAATAAAATAACACAAAATACACGAATGTTTCAATGCAAATAGATATCCCTTCTAAAATAATAATTATTAGAACATCGAGTATTTAATAACTATTTTATCATATTTTTTCTTGTCTTCAAATGACATTCTGTTTACCATATCTTACGTACAGGGTAGAAAATTGAATGCACACCGCCACAATATTTTTATTAGAACAGTTGAGTGTTTTCAATAAATTCAGTACTTTAATGTAAATTACACATGAAACAATTTCCATAGTAAAACGTTGCTAGATCATCGTTTGAAAAATGTAGACATATCTTAAAAACGTTCGAAGATAATGTTAAATACATTTCACTTCTTGGATGTGTTCGGTGTTCAATAATTGCCATATTGTGTGTCCACCTGATAATGGTCGAAGAGTTAAAGGAGATCACATGATATAGGCCCATATACTAATGTAAGACTTCCCCAACAAACTCTTAGGAACGAAGGTTATACAGACAGAATCACGTTTAAAAGTTTAAAAGTTCGGTGCGTTAGTTAAGGTGTTCGCTTATAAGTATTGGACATGGAATCAAAACTATTAAACACAAAGTAAATTGTATTTATGTTTTAAAAGTTTAAGATATGTGATCAAACAGTCTTGTCCTGTGACTAAAGAGAAAGACTAAAGTGAAAAAGCCCTGCGACCAGTCATTAGAATTGCAGGTGGTGAGCAATTTATTTGACCCACTGAGTGTGGTGTCACGGGTTCCAAGACAAGATTTCATTTCAATTTGGAGCTGTAGCTAATGCCTTCTGACCCCACCGACTGCTGCCTTCGTGCCTCTTCGAACGCGAACTTCAAAGGATCAACATAACTAACACATTCGAAAAAAAATGTCTAAGTCCAAAAATACAACATCAAAAATTTTACAAGTCCATAAATGTTCACCGGGAACATTGGACCCCTCACAGCAGGCCCTTCGCCCGCCAACATATTACAAGCCAGCCGCAGCAATCCGAGCATGGCAAGTACCTGCATGGGATACCACTAGGGAACACCACGTTCTGAGCTGTGATTGGCCAGCTAACACAAATTCTAAAACATCAATATCTTTCGAAATTATTGCAAACATCACATTTAAATCATAGTACATTACAGTACTAAACATTATTAAACATAACTAGAGCGAGGAATTATATGAAGAAAATTATACTAAAATATGAAATCATAATAACAAAATATGAAAAATATGAAAATTAGGACACACAAATATTATGAAGCTACTGTTTTTTTTTTAACTTTATACATATATTTATATACACAAGCCCTGTATAATGTATGGGTATACATATCAGCACACAAATGGGACAAGAAGACCTTTTTGTAGCTCAAGAAATCAAGAGTTTCACTGTATTTCCATTTTAATTAATTTTTAATTAATTCTGACCCAATAGAAAATATCATTTAATATAGTAAATTTGGGAATTTCTAACATTATGAGGTTTTATTGATTCTTATTAATAACATACAGTATTATGTTCGTGATTTGAAGCAATTTTAATGGCTCACATTGAATGTATTGTGTGAGGAATCACGCTAACAAGCCGGAAGGTCGTGGGTTTGAGTCTCAGTGGGGTCAGGTTTTTAGCTGGACCAAACCTTCTGGCGGCATCATAGCCCTAGAGTCTACTCAGCTTTTAATTTAAATGTGTACCAGACGCATGTTCTGGGGCAAAGGCGGCCGTCACGCAGGACTGAGAACCCAGTGAACATCCCTTGGAGATTATCTAGAAATGTGGAAGTCTCAACATCCATCTACCCCAAGGGACTCTCAAGCCTGTAGTTTGACACTTTATTTCAATAAATTAATACTGTGCTTATATAAAACACAATCAATTAATTTATCCCATGATATTTAATTACGAAATCCAAACATAAACAAAAAACAAAACATAGTAACCGTAGTAACATGCTTCCATCGAATATACCACTGACAAAATTTAGAGTAGGTACAGTTTGGATGGCTTCTGTTTACGTTACATAAAGATAATGCATTTCAGTATATGTAAATGTCACAATAACATTAAATTGGATAAATCAGAACACACGTAGACCAAGTCCTAACTAACTAACTAACTAACTCACTGACACGATCGAACCCATATGTTCATGGCCGCACGGACATATGCTCTCCATACATCCCTATCCTGAGCCAATGTTTTCCAATCATCCCCTCTATAATCTGATTCCCTCGAATCATGATTAATGTTATTCTCCCACCTCATTCTTGGTCTACCAACTGGGCATTTTCTCTCTGGTTTTCCTACAAGAAGCTTCCATGCATGTCTTTCATTCCTCCATTCGTGCCACATGTCCTGCCCATCGAAGTAGACCAAGTACTGAATGTCATATTTGGAGAAATAATTTGTTAAAATGAATTAATCCACAAATAATACTAGGGGAGTATATCAAAACTCTCTTTGCAATTACAATTATTTTTAAACCTATACATTACACGTATGAACATAGTGAAATGTAGTTAGAATTATTTTAAAATTAGTTTTGCCATGAAATTTTCCCGAGCACAGTATGTATGCATGTGCTTTCAATAATCAAATTATCAATTCTGTTCGTAATACACAGTTAGGAGCTTTTTCCACATATTTTAACGCCGGTCTATCAGAATTATTTTGTACGATCTAAAAGTATACTCCACGCCATATGATGTTATGGGAGCAAAACATGTACCGTGCTATATATGATAGTTTGATGTAAGTGAGAATAATATTGGCCTTACCTACAAGAACTTTACTAATTTCATAAAATGTGGAGTAAGACCTTAACTCCCAGCACAGCTTCAAGTTTAGCAGCAGCAGTCTTCCCTACATTTAAATACTGTAATCCATTCATAAAATAAGGACTGTCAGGTAGCAAAAAGGAACAGGTTTCTACTTGAGAGAAAGAGTAGGTGGCTTATTATTCTAACATTGTTGTTCTACTTATTCATGTTCTTGTCACTGATTAGGAAATCCCTGTTCTTGTTCTGTACTTTTGGACAAAAGCCTCCACTTGGTCATTCCATATCTCGTTTTTTCAATTATTTTCTTTTATCAAATCTATGTATTTTGTTCCAGATGGGATACTGAGGAATTTTCGCCTATCTACCATATTACATTGTCAAAAAATGTCAAAACTACAGTCACTTCGAAAATGTTTTTAACTAATTAGTAGAAATTTTATTTTAAAAAAATTTAAAGTTGAAAAATATGAAGGTATATTAAATTTTTACTGAAATATGAACATTTTGCCAAAATATTATGAAATATGAAAAATATGAAGGTCTTATTTGATTCTACATATCATAAAATGTAAAGATACTTTGTCTCAGCGCTCTCTGACTAATAGTTTAAAACATGAAATTTCATAAAAATCCTCGCTCTAAACATAACAATCCCAAGTCCTGTAACTCACTACATACAGTATTTAATATAGTCAAACGCTTAATTGATTTGGACTTTGAGCTAAATTATGGTGGCAAACTGAGTTTTTTGCACCGTACTATTTAAGTGTCTTCTTATATATCTATATTGGCATAGCCCATAGCCTCTCCTTTGTTAAGAGTTGCTACACCAAGTTAGATTAGATTAGATTAGATTTATTTAGCCTGGTGGAGTTAAGGCCTTCTCTTCCACTCACCAGGACAAACATATATTACATCAGAATATAACAATCTCAAATAACTCTAATATTAAATTCTACATAAAAATTTTATCAAAAAGATAATATCTATTATATTACGATCTATAATGCAACCAGTTAATGTTAGTTAAACTTAAGACTAAAAGTAATAATAAAATGTATACAAGCAAGACATATTAAATTGTCCCTGTCTAATCTATATAAAAAACAAAGAAAAATAATGAGATATAGAAAACTAATTTTATGATTTTACAATATTCAAAACAAAACAAAAGAAAATATTTGTTGATCTTAATATTATTTACATAAATAATTAAATGTATTAATTGTTAAAAGAATACTATCAGTGAGGTGTATAAGTTAGTTTGTTATTAAATAATTCTTTAGTTTGTTTTTGAAGGATGTTATATAGTTTGACAGTCTCTGACATAGGGCGGAAGGGAATTCCATGTTTTGGTAAGTGAGACCGTAAAAGATAATGAATAATATACAGTGTGATGAGGAGGGATATAAAGGACAATGCGCTGATGGGATCGAGTGTCAAGATTATGTTTGTCGGATAGTCTGATGAAGCGGCGTGATAAATAATTAGGCGATGATGTGTGAAGTATTTTATAGAGAACCGATAGGTAATGGACAGTTCTACGGTCTCTTAGACGAAGCCATGATAATTGTTCCAGGGACGGTGTAACATGGTCAAATTTGCGAATACCACAAATAAAACGCGCGCAAGAATTATGAACACGTTGAAGTATTTGAGTGAAAATAACATTTAAGTCTGTAAAAAGAGTGTCACAATAATCAAAATGGGGCATTGCAAGTGTTTCTACTAACATTTTCCTAAGAGCGAATGACAGACAATTTCTTACGCGATTTAATGAATGTATTATTGAGAAGACTGTTTTGCATGTATGGTTTATTTGTGTATTCCAAATTAAGTTGTTGTCAATAAATACTCCTAGAATTTTTACTCTCACTATAACGGATTTGAACTCCATTTAGTGACACATGCGAGATTGTGTTTAGGTTAATTGTAGATAATAGTCTCTGGTGACCCATGATGATTGATTGTGACTTGCTAGGATTTAATTTCAGTCCATATTTAACTGTCCAAGTCATTGGTGAGTCAAGATCCTCGTTAATTTTGACAACAGCGTCATTTAGAGAATATTTGTCTGTGTGGATGTAGATTTGCATGTCGTCTGCAAATAAATTATGTTTGCAATGCTTTAAGGAGTTAGATATGTCATTTATGTACATTGAAAAAACAAAGGTCCAAGCACCGAACCCTGTGGAACCCCAGCTTTACAGAAGGACCAAGAAGAACATAATGCAGGATTTCTTACAACAGATTGCTGGTGCTCGTGAGAGTAGGAATAGAACCATTGCGTGGAACTATCAGAGAGTAAGAGGTTTTCAAGTTTGTGCAACAATAAGTCCAAGTCTACCGTATCGAATGCTTTACTAAAGTCCAGTAATGTAAGAATGGTAAGTTTTCGATTATCAGCAGCTTCGCGTATGTCTTCTCAGATATTTTGTAGAGCAGTATTTGTATTGTGTCCTGTCCTGTAGCCTGACTGAAATTGATATAGAAGGTTGTATTCATTTGTGGACTAATCGTTCCAGAACTTTTGAAAGGATAGGTAAAATGCTAATGGATCGAAAGTCGTTCGGGGTTGAGGGCGTTTTAACTTTAGGCAGTGGACATACGAGGGCTTGTTTCCACCATGGGGGATATGTAGAAGTTTGTAGTGAGGAGTTAAAAATATGAGTTATAGTAGGTAGTATAACGTCGATTATTTTATTCAGTAAAGTAATATTATACGGTCAGTTCCTTCTGCTTTGGTTTTTATTCGCCATGATGGGTTTCTTTACGTCGTAAATCTGTAACACATGAGAGTGGAAATGTTCTCTGTCGGGTTGATTTGTCAGTGATAATTAATTTATTGTTTGTTCTTAATCTTTGGAGTAGTAGTTATCACCTGTGAAGTGATTATGAGTGGTGTCTAGGGAAACAGGCAATTTGTCTGCCTGTGCGTCTTTTCTCCCCAATTCCCATTCTATTCAAGTTTTTCCAGATTTATGAAGTATTGGTATCTATTAGGCAGTATAAATGTTAAGTTTGGGCATTTCTTATAACTTGATTGTGTTGTTACATAACTGTTTATATTGATTGAGATTTGTGAATGTTTTGTCGAGTCTCTATTTCTTATGTGCTGCGTCTCTATCAGCCATCAAGTTACGAATTGAAAGAGTCATCCAGGGTGCAGGGCGTCGTTTCACGAGTTTAGTTTTTAGTGGGGCGTGTCTGTTTTATAATTGTAGTATAAAGTCCATTTAGTGCCTCAACTTTTTCATCTACAGAATTCAGCGTCCATATTGGAATACCACGGTAATCTGCATAGCTTCTTCAATTAGGGCTGCATTATCTATATGTTTTAAGTCTCTGCAACGTATTAGTATTTCGAGTCGTTTAGGGCACTGCAGCGAATATGCTAAGAATATAATATCATCGTGCTGATATTCCCAGGGCTGGCAGTTGCCGTGAGTAAGTACTCTGTCTGGATTATTAGTTGCAATTAAGTCAAGTAACGTCTCAGAGTGATGAGTGTGATGTGTAGGCTGTAGGGGTAGGAGAGTCATATCACAAGCCTGGAACGTAACCATCAGTTGTTGTGTGTCAGTGTCTAGTATATTTATATTAAAGTCTCCCATAACGATAACGTGTTCATATTGTATTCGCGCGTTTGTAAGTGGACTGCTATTTCGGGATAGCTCTTTTATTTTAGGAGGTTGGTATACTACACAGAGAAGACACTTTTTGAAACACAAATATTTCTATGAACATATTTTCGGCATATGGTTTGTTATTAGATAGATACACAATTTTAGGAGTGAGGTCCGTTCTAACGAAGGCTCCAATACCGCCCCCGCGACTGTAAACACGATCATGTCTATAAGAAAAGTATAACCATCCATGTTAATTAAAGAAGAGGTAATGGTGGGATTTAGCCACGTTTCAGATATGAGAAGAGCATGAATATTTAAAGAGAAGAAAATTGTTCTGATTTCATCTATATGTGCAGTTATATTTTGAGCATTGAAATGGACTACCTGCAAGGAATTAGGGTATAGGGATAAAGCTGTTTCTAAAGCATCCCTTGAAGTAGTGGGGACGAGAAGGGGTGTGGGAAGGTTTATTGTCCTGTAGCCTGTCAGAGACTGTCAAAAGAAAATCATTATTTAAAAGAAAAATGGTCATAAAATATTTTAACAAAATTACAAACTAAACTTGGTATCACGTCACTAAGAATATTTTAATTTTATATACTATTAATAAAATAATAAAAGTGATAACTGTCGGTTATTCACTGGCCGTGCTCACACAAATTATATGTCTGAGGCCCGAAGAATGATACGTTTGTTGTCTCCTTCTTTAACATGGCTAGCACGGCCAATTGTCCACACATTTTTACATACACCATATTTGGAGATGCAATCATTTTATAGTTTATACCTTATACCTCATGTGAGTTTAAGTCTTCCCTTATAGTTATACCACTGCCTTTCAGCTGTTTTTTGTTCTGGAAAACCTCTCTCCTTTTCCTATAGCTTACGAATTTGATGATACCCGGCCGAGCCGGTCCGCCTTTCTCCCCACACGATGGCTCCTGTCAATATCGCATGTTTCTGATTTAATACCTATTTTAGACGCCACATCAATAGCTATTTGTCTGGTGTCCTCAGCATCCTTCTCAGGGATGCCAAAGATACGTAAACATTGGCGGCGTTGATACTGTTCAAGTTTTTTCGCACAACAGTTGTTCTAGTTTTACTATTTTAGCGTCTCTTTCCTGTAACGACAGCTCCAACTGTCTAATGACCTCAGAGTTTCGATCTATGGTTGTTTTCAACTCGCTTACTATCGCCTCCACGCCACCGAGTCCTTTAGTAGCTGCCAACATGGCAGGGTCCCTCAACATTCCTGCATCACACGCTTTGTCACTTCTTCTTTATTTCTCGTCGGAATTCTTTGTTTTGCGTGGCGTCATTATATACAGAATAAATGTACACACAAATAAATTCAAAATATCCGATACTAACTGTAAAAAAAAACAATCACCTGCTGAAAACTGTGCAAAAACACGAGCGACCAGTATATTCACTACTCACTCTCCGTCATGAAGTTAATTTACTAACACTTACTTGCCCATAGATATCATGAATGGCATGCGCCAACACAACTAACTCAATTAGACATCTAGCAGGCAAGTAAGGTCTTACTAGGATGTTTAGATCGGTAATTTTGCTTAGCGGTCTTTTTGTTCAGGCTTTGATGGATCTTTACGTAACTGAAAATCATCAGGACACGGGATTCACGGCTTATAATACTCTCGGAGGACTTGCTTCTTATATTTTTCCATCCTAAAACAACCCATCGATCACAGCCGGGTTTGAACTCTCAATCCATGGCATCATAGGCAAGGAGCATAACCACTAGTCCATCGCGGCTGACATTTAAAAAGAAAATATAATTTGTTTACGTAACCAATATGCAGAACTCATAAAAGACTCTGTAGCCTATTATGAACTATCCTTCCTAAAAGTTTGTCGTTTGTGTCCTGTAACATGCTGAGTAAATCTATTAAATTGTCTTGGAATTTCCATTACAAATTTTAATACATATCACTAATGGTTAATTATTTTGTTTCAGGAGCTGCTAGCTATGAATTTTCCTCACGTAATCAGAGCTGGAGAACTTCTTGCAAGCATTATGTTATTTATAATGACAACAAGTTCCTTGAACTATGATCTGTTTTTTCTTCACGCCTGCTTTCAGAGCTTTTGACCATGTCACACAGAACTAAACCTCAAGTTGATAAATTGCGTACGATGATGACCTTTCTAACTGCTAACTTCACCATTGAAGAATATGCTTCAGACTTCGAATTCAGCAGTACTGAAACTGCTGAATAAATTCTTCCTAAGATTCTTGCAATATCTTGATTCTAAAGATAACGTTCCCCAAGACGTCAATGATGCTATTGTGGGCATTGGAGTCTTATAGTGATGAATATGTGCATCCTTTTTTGACTAAAGGTTTCATAAAGCCATGTCCCACTTATATTCTTGCAAGAATGATGACTTCTTAACTGAATTTGACTATGCGCTTAAACCGATGACACAATATAACCTTACGGATAGTGTAGATGTAATTTTTAAATTTCTGACAGAAGACTTTATGCCATCCGTTCATGGAAAAGGACTGGTTTTAAACAATAATGCTGATATATATGATATTGTGACTGCTTCAGGTTTTGGATTTGAAGTCGCAAATGACAAAACTAAACGTTTTGAAACTGATGAATGGTAAAACTGGCTTCAAAAGAAAATAAATGGTTTTTCAAACACATTCTTCCTATAGTGCCATACAATGTAAAACAAGCAATTAATAACATTTTGCCCTACCTCTAAACCGTAACAAGATTTTCAGGAAATTACATTTTCTTGCAGGGAAATAAGAATATTTACGTGACTTCAAAACTCATATTCTCTTACATATATTTCTTCTTCTTCTTCTTATTATTATTATTATTATTATTATTATTATTATTATTATATTAGTTTTTCTATTGATTCTATATCGTTAGAGGTGAAACAGGATAGGGATACGTTCCCCTTCTTTTCTTCGCAACTCTGAAAGTAAGATAAACTAGTAGCACTTGGACAATTTTTTTTTTGCGCGATAGAGCGTTTTGTCGTACTTACAGTAATGGCGACCATGATTGAAATTTCAACTTCTTACATTTCGGGATTACCAACCTAAAGAACTATACTGTAATATTACATTTACACCCACGTGCGGGAAATAAACCATTGCCCTCTATGTATACTACGTACAATGTGTATACAAAACATATTCAAAAGGTGGTGTTAATATACATTATACGAAATAAATCACTGCACTTTATATGAACTGAACTTTATTTGAAACAATATAAAACAATAAATACGTACTTGCGGCCATGTTATCAATAATTGTTCTCAAGGCCTCCCGTTGTTTCAACTAATAAACATTGCCCACACTGTTAACGTTAGTCAATTGTTTATAATGAACGCAAATATTTCCAATAAAGATGTTTTTAACTATTATTTATATTTTGAAAACACCATCGCGTAAAAAATAATCTACAACGCACGTTTGTGAAGTGTTTTACAGAATCATGGAAATTAAAAATCTTGCTATCGCTCGGTTTTTTTTAAATTTTCCTCGAATCTGTAAAAACCACTTCCCAACCTCGCATCGTAATATACTATAATGTCCAAAATAAACATATTAATAATTAACTTGTTTATGTTATCAAGACAAAAAAAATTCTAAGTGTGGACCAGATAGGTAAGCCTAATGCAGCAATACGTTTTGATTTAAAGACAGAAAGACCTGTTTTGATTCCAATGGTAAGATGAGTATTTGGTGGAATCATTTCTGTTTGAAATGGCTCTGGGTTACATTATATCCCATATAAAACGAGTACTGGTACCAGGAATTTTCTTGAGGTAAAGTTGGTCGGAGCATAGGTCAATTTTCGTTTTCGTACCATTGGTCAATAATCGTAGAAACTTATAATCGTTCTTTTGCATCTTCATTGCCTTTATGCCGGGTAGCTTTATCCAACTATATTACATATAGGCTATTTTGTAAGTGTTTTGTGTTGACTTATCTATAGGCTGAATTCGAAATTTTGAGTGTTCTTTTCTTTATTTGTTCAGACCTTAGTACTCATTAGCTTTCTCAAAAGCTAACAAGAATATAAGGTACGTATTGAAAAAAAAAACAGCATTATATTTACATATTTAGTAATAACCTTTGTGATAGAGCGAAACAGCCGTAAGTTTGACAGAATTATTGAAACTAATGTCTCAATTATGTAACTAGATATAATTGGCGTCTAATTTAAATAGACAGTTATTGGAACAAATTCTTTCTTCAGTGCTACACAATGTGTGACAAGCCGTAATTAAGTTTATATTTTTAAATATTATGTAACTGATTAATGTTACAAACCGAAGAACTTGTTCGACAAAACATTAGCTCTCTAGAACTGTTTATATGAATGTAATACAAAATAATTGTTTAAGACTGCATGTACACCCTTAGACAAAAAGAAAATGAGTCATCTCTTGATTCTATCAACCGATCGGGAAACTTCGTGAGCACTCGCAGAAGCCTTATTCACATTAACACGTTTTCTGTAATTGTACTGTGGTGTTTGCTAGTTAACGTAGTGCACACTCAAGTAACATAAAATAGATAGGTTTCCTTTGTGTGTTTCCGTGGTCGAGAGGTTTAACACACAGCATATGCGTTCGTAACCTCACGGGTTCGAATTCCGTTCTACTTTTTTTTTCTTACTGAATGTTAGGATATCATTTCGCCTGTAATATAGTTTCATATTTAATTTTATATTTGATTTTATGGCTTTATTGCACACACAAAACACATAAATGAAAACCTTCTAATAATTAAATGAAGAAAGAAAATAATATCTTCTAAAATGAAAAGTTTAATAAAATTAATATCGGATGTATGAACCCTCAGCATCTATTACCGCCCTTAATCCTCGGGGCATTGATGCAATTAATTTCTACAGGCACTTGGACAATCGTCTAGAACATTCCATATCTTTCGTATTTCGTGCATCTGCAGGCCAATTAGCGTTCATCTCTATTTTCATCTTAGCTCACACATTTTCGATTGGATTCAAATCAGGTGAACAGCGAAATTTGATTTGCCTTCTCCTTTAACATTCAAATCATATTTAGCTAAACAGATTTCAGAAAGCGGCCACAGTTTCAACAATATTGGTAATACAATGTGTATTATACACAGGGAAAACAACAGACACAAAATTAACATTTTAGAAGAAATCGAAATTATCCAGAAGGCCAAAAATACAAACATTCTCAACGAAAATATGCCTAATGAGCTAAACCCTCTATTAGACATACAGTTAATTCAATACTACTACAACTCCAGAAGATGAAGCATGCATCGAAATGCCTAAAGTAAATCAACGAAAATTTTAAATAAAATAATAGTTTAAAAAGACTAAAATAACATGCTTTATTAGTACTAAAAATGAGATATAGTTTTAATATCCAACACGCTTGGGATAAAATTAAAGTTGTCAACAACAAATCATCTCCAACATATCTAGAATGAAACTAGAGTTATCTACAAAAAAAAATATTTTTACCATCAAAAGCGTGGGGTGCTCTATATCAATTAATATATTTGATAATAAACATATATTGGTAAATTTAAAGTCTCTAAGAAGAAAACGTAAAAACCATAAAAAGCACCCCACACTTTTGATGGTAAAATTATTTTCTTTTGTAGATAACTCTAGTTTTATTCTAGATGTGTTGTAGGAGATTTTTTTGTTGACCACTTTAATTTTCTCCCAAGCGTGTTGGAAATTAAAATTATTTTTCATTTTTTAGTTCGGTTTTCTAATAAAGCGTGTTTTAGTTTATTTAAACTATTATTTATCTTTAGTTCTTTAGTATGGTTTTCTAATAAAGCGTGTTTGTTTTTTAAACTATTATTATTATTTTTTTTAGTTTGATTGTCATAAACTGGAATCCCATGAAAATCTATTGCTTAATACTCTTCTAAAAAATCCTCCGGCCTGGATTTGAACCAGCGGCCTATGGATTACTGAAATTGTATACCACTACAGTCCACCGCTCTACCAACTGAGCTCTTAAAACGGTTGACTAAAAAGTCGAGAAGTCCGTAATCTATTACACCGGTTTTTTTCTGATGATTCTGGCCAGGATTTAAAAGAAATAATGAAATTATTGTATTGCTATGAGTCCTTTACAAGAATACAAAGTTTCAAGTCGATCTAATGTTTTTATGTGGGTGAAAATCGTGTTCAAAGATTCCGTTACATAGCTTATAAAAATATATAATTTAACATTGTTATAACCTCAACGGTATAAAAAGCAATTATGAATTTAAAAAGTACAGATTAATTCAAATGTCGAAATAAAATGTATTTAATTCATATAACGTTTTAATACAAATATCACGAAAAAAAAATGCGTACTTGAAGACGCGAACACGCAATCTTCACTAACAGAAACAGTGACCGCATGCTTTACCGCTGAGCTATGACGACACGTAGTAGAGTCTTCAGTTCATGCCACATAACACAGTAGCTCAGGGACTGCACATTTATGACTAGTTTCCTAGTATGAACCCAGCGCTGTGCCGAGTGTGACTTAGAAGAAATGTGCGTTCAAGAGATGAGTCATTTTTTTTTTTTTTTTGTCGAAGGGTTGTACTATACAGATTCAGGTCAATGTTTCCAAACTCTAAACTATTACCATGTTAAAGCATTGTGTTCTACGTTTGATGATCTAAAGTTGTATGAATGCAATGTCAATATAAGAATAAAATATGTATTATCAATACATTTGAAAGAATAATTGTCTTTTTTTTTAAGTAACCTACATTATTTTTAAGATATAACAGAACATTTACTAAATATCTAAAATATTTGAAAGAAAATTGCCCTGGATAAAGTATCTAGAAACTCATATCAATTTTTGAAATTTTAAAATACATTTCAACTGACGAATAGAAGAATTGTGATAATTGTTTGTCATTTTTATTTGGTTTTAGTTAGGAACTTAGGATAGCTCACCTGTTTTATTAACACGAATTTTATTATCTTGTATTCTGCAATAATGCAAAAAATGAAATTGGTGATTCTATAATGGAACGTAGCTACTTTGCTGTTATGTAAAAGGACAAAAGTATTCAAATATTATAAAAAAAAACAAAATTTATTTAGGTAAACTTTTATCACTCACCTCATATTCTTATTCTTCTTTAGACTAGTCTCAAAACTTAATCACCTCCATCATCAGTATTCTGTCGTCTTGTTTTTAAGGAAATAAAATATATCTAAAATATTGTTGCTCATCTTTTTCTATGACTATTTAACTCATGTCGCAAATGGTAGTCAATGACCAATCACGTTTCAATGAATTCTGTTTTACACCAATGACAGTCGTGTTTCACCTCGCTCTTTATCGATTTATCTTTATCACCTCCTGCTTTTGTGATAAAGAAAGCTCCTCCGTTTTTAATATTCTGAACAGGTTAGACCATTTTTTTCTCCAACAAGTACATTGAATATAGCAAATAATGAATAGATTCAGTGATTTTATTGAGTTGTTTATTCAAAATAGGCTATAAATGATTAACCTATAATGTTGATTATAATAGTTTGATGTGTTTCATTATTTCTCCACTAGAGTGCATTCTTACAATGTTGCTATTTCCTATTTGGCAATAAATAATATGATCCAGTTGCAGTGAATATACATAAACCTCACTTTTCTAATTTGTTTTCAAACATCGCCGTTTACATTAACTATATAAATATTTTAAAACACCGGTAACTATATTCAAATAACTATTTGTTAGTAAAGAGCTTAATTTTATTCGTTAAATAGTCCTAATAAATGCCACTCTTGATTTCCTAATTCTCTAGATAAATTCACTCCTCACTTCGTGAGTCGTGAATTTATCGATAATTTGGAAATCACTCGTTGCATTACTTACGAATAACTTCTATCATTCGGAGAGGCATATATTGGACTAATTTCTCCATGACATTTTGTCCAATTTTATTCCATATACGTCTTGCTGGTTAGGTGACTTTTCCGGATTTCTCTCTCCAATTGATCCATAAATGTTATATAGGATTCAAGAACTGAATTCGGGTGGAGTGTGCAAAGTGTGAGGCGTGTTCCAGACGATCTATTGCTGGACTATATTGCGATATGTTTTGGATATTGAGTTGTTGGAAAATGCTATCATCAAATTAGACTTATTTTTTCAGCACCTTTATGGATGTTATTTTCCACTTTCTATATCCATATCTTCTCCTCTATGGAAACAAGTTGACTCACTCCCAAAGTCGCAATACACCTCCAACACCACAACATTTCCGTCCCCATGTTTTACTTAGGTCTGGTTATTCTGTTCTAAATGGTGCTTGGCTTTCTCCACACACAAATACACCTATCAGAATTAAATATCTAAAATTTACTCGTCTGAGATGACTTTGATCCAGAATTTCAAATCCTTTATCGCAAATTCATTTGCAAATGAGTGTTTTCTTTTTATTTATCTTAGATAATCAGGGCTTTCTTCTGATACTTGGGCATTATACCTAGCTTGATGATGAGTTCTCCTCACTGTTTTTTTGTAAATATATTTTTCCAAAACTGCTTACATAGGAGTTTTCTTCTCTATGTTAACTTTTTTGTTCTTTGAGGTATAAGATATTTTGGTGGACCTTCCTTAATACTATTTATTAAAATATTCCTTTCCATTTCTTTTTTTTATAATGTCAAAACAGTTGAAAAACTTGTATTCACTGTTTGGCTATTCATATGTAACTTTGACCTTATTGATAGGTATTAATGTTTCTTTCTTCGGTAGAAGTTTTATTACCATTACGCTCCATGGTATTTTTATGTATTCTAAGTACTTATTTAGGCCTATATCTTGTACATTCCATGTTCCAAGAGGAATGGTCTTTTCCCTTACCTTCTTCGTCGTTTATTAACACCGTCTTCCATTTCATTCTTGGGCTTTTTAGCATTCCCAATCTGGAGGACCAGAAGATTTTTAATCAATGTTATCTTCCTTTAGCCCTTGACAAAGCAACACCTAACTGAAAGGCAGCAGTTGCTGAAATTAATGAGAGGCTAAGTAAGGGAAAATCAGCAATATCAAAATTAAATGGTCCACTCATCCATAGTAATTCTGCCCGAGGGCAGATCTTTCACTGCAATTATAGCATTTTCATGCTATGCGTTGCAGATTTGCTAGGGATTTATAGGTGTGGTAGTTTCTCGTAGATTTTCCACACCGGTGAAGGATGATGTGATGATGATAATGATATGGATGAGAAATGATGGCCGGATGATTTTCGGGTAAACTTAGGCCCTACGCTTCCTGACCATTTGCCTTACAGGTTGAGAAAAAAACACAGACAAACTTCACCCAGGAGCCTGTCCCGATCCGGAATCGAACCCGGGCCCGCTGCGCGGCAAGGCACTTCGAGACCACAGGTGGTTTAAGAATATAAGTTATAAATCAAAAAACAAATAATTGAAGACAATAATGAGGAGTACAGTGACATACGTCGCAGAAACATGAGAATTCAAAATCTAGGAACAGTAAGTACTCGTAAATTAAATTCTGCATAAATGGATTTTTGGAGGCGTTCAGATTAAATTTCTAGAGAGAGGACGAGAAAATAGCGTAATTAAACAAAATACAAATTTCAATTGTAGATTTCATAAAAACAAACAAAATGGTAGATAGATCATCGGTTGATGACTGTCTTTGACATCGGTCCGATTCCTAATAGCCAATTTTGTCGGTCCATCCAATATCCTGGTTGTAGATATTCTCCTTCCATTTATATATAACTTATTCCCTGACTCCAGGAGGTTTTAGGTCTTCCTGTGCCTCCTCTTCCCTCAGGTTTCCATCCCAAAACAGATTTTGGTAGTCGATCACTCTTCCATTCGGGGGACATGTCCGTACCATCTTTATTGCTGAGTTTTAATATAATCTAAACAAGTGTCTTCAATCTTCATTTTCTCCATTATAACGGAGTTCCTAATTTTTTTCTCTTCTTGAAATTCTTGTTAAAAGGGCACACCGCTGAAAAAGTGGAAAGACCCGCAATCGGAATCGGAAAATTCTTGCGTGGACATTAGTATAAAAACATCCCATTTCCGTTGCCAAAAGGAAACTAATGTGGTTTTGTTGTTAATAGCCAAAGTTCTGGCCTCCATAAGTAATGATGACTTTTAACGATTGTATGATATATGTTCATTTTATTTTTATTACTTATACTTTTATCCCACAATATTCCCTTGAGGCAAGCAATTGCAAATTATGATTTATTATTTCTATTCCTTATTTCCTTTTCATAACTCCCATTTTTATTTATTTTAATTCCTGGGAAATATTGTGATATCACTACAAGATTTTATGGTACGGTCTTGTAAAAAGAATTGCAGAAGACAGATTCAAAAGAATAATACTAGAGTAGGTGTCACTCGGTAGAAGAAGAAAACACCAAGACTATAGCCTTGAAAAAAATCAATTTTGTATTCTTGAGTTTAGACCGGATTTTTTGCATTAGAAATCCCGGACGTACACTCTAGATTTGTATTTTGCAGTTTTTCATATTTCGATAATTTTGACATTTGTTTGGAAAAAACACCAAGACTAAAGCCTTGGAAAAATCAAATTTGAAATGAAATTTCTGATTTAGACCGGAATTTTTTTAATAGAAATCTCGGACCACCCTTCTACAGATCTATTCTCCCAAAAATGACAAAATTTTCGAAATATTGAAAACTGCAACAATACAATCTAGAGAGTGTTTCCGGGATATATAATGCAAAAAGATCCAGTCTAAGACGAAAATTTGAAAAACAACTAATTTTTTTCC
This sequence comes from Diploptera punctata, assembly GCA_030220185.1. Classification (NCBI taxonomy): domain Eukaryota; kingdom Metazoa; phylum Arthropoda; class Insecta; order Blattodea; family Blaberidae; genus Diploptera; species Diploptera punctata. The sequence continues at coordinate 6,796 of JASPKZ010003681.1, read as the reverse complement.
AAGGCTATATTGGATTTTTTTCCCAAAATGACAAAATTTTAGTAATCTTCAAAATCGCAAAAATACAATCTAAGAGGGGGTGTCGCGCTATATAATGAAAAAAAATCCGGTCTAAGTCGAAAATGTGAAAATCAACTATTCTTTCCAAGGCTATTATAGTCTGGGAATTTTCACAAACGTGACGAAAGTTTAGAAAGAAATCTTGAAAGAAAACAGCAAACTACAATCTAGAGGCTGTGTCCGCGAAGTATAATGCAAATAATCCGGTCTATCTAAGTCGAAAATTTGAAAATCAACAAATTATTTTCCGAGGCTATAGTATTGGATATTTTCCAAAAAATGACAAAATTTTAGAAATCTTGAAAAAATTTATACTACAATCTAGAGGGAATGTCACGGCTATATACCAAAAAAATCAAACTAATATTTTCCAGTCTTGGATTTTTTCCCAAAAACGATAAAAATTTAGAAGTCTTGAAAACTGCAAAAATGCAATCTAGAGGGGTGTGTCCGCGCTATATAATGCATAAATCCAGGTCTAAATCGGGAAATATGAAAATGAAACTAAGTTTCTTCCAAGGCTATATTCTTGGATTTTTTCCCAAAAATAACCAAGATTTTACAAATCTTGAAAACTGTAAAAATACAATCTAGAGGGCGTGTCCGCAATATATAATGCAAAATCCGGTCTAAGACGAAAATTTGAAAATCACCTAATTTCTTTCCAAGGCTATAGTGTCTGGATGTTTTCCCGAAAAGTGACAAAATTTTATAAATCTCGAGAACCGCAAAAATATAATCTAGATGGTGTGTCCACAATTTGTAATGCAAAAAATCCGGTCTAAGTCTAAAATATGAAAATCAACTAATTTTGTTCCAAGGCTATAGAGTTGGATATTTTCCCAAAAATGACAAAATCTTGAAATCTGCAACTATACAATCGCGATATATAATTGAAAAAATCCGGTTTAGGTCGAAAATTTCAAATTCAACTATTTTTTTTTCCAAGTCTATAGTCTTGGATTTTTTCCAAAAAATTACAAAAATTTCCAAAACTTGAAAAATGTAACAATACAACGTAGAGAGTTTGTCCGCGATATATAATGCAAAATATCCGGTCTAAAACGAAAATTGAAAAATCAACCAATTTTTTTCCAAGGCTATATAGTATTGGATTTTTTCCCAAAATGACAAAATTTTAGTAATCATCAAAATTGCAAAAATACAATTTAGAGGCTGGGTCCGCGCTATATAATGCAAAAAATCAGGTCAATGTCGAAAATTTCAAAATGAACTATTTTTTTTCCGAGGCTTGGATTTTTTCCCAAAAGTGACAAAATTTTAAAATTCTTGAGAACAGCAAAAATATAATCTAGAGGGTGTGTCTACTATTTGTAATGCAATAAATCCGGTCTAAGTCGAAAATATGAAAATCAACTAATTTTTTTTCAAGGCTATATACTTACAATTTTTCCCAAAAATTACAAATTATTCGAAATCTTGAAAACTGCAATAATACAATCTAGAGGATGTGTCCGCTATATATAATGCAAAAAAACCAGTGTAAGACGAAAATTTGAAAAACAACTACTTTTTTTCCAACGCTATAGTATTGGATTTTTTCCCCAAGATGACAAAATATTAGTAATCTTCAAAATTGCAAAAATACAATCTAGAGGGTGTGTCCGCGCAATATAATGCAAAAATCCGGTCGAAGTCGAAAATGTGAAAATCAACTGATTTTTTTCCAAGGAATTTTTCACAAAAATGACGGAATTTTAGAATTCATGAAAAACAGGCAAAAAAATTCAAATCTAGAGGCTGGGTCCGCGAAGTTAAATGCAAAAAATCCGGTCTAAGTCGAAAAATTTGAATGAAAATCAACCAAGTCTTTTTCCAAGGCTATATATAAGGTACTTGGATTTTTTTCACAAAAAATGACAAAATTATTGAAATCTTGAAAACTGAAAAAATAACAATATAGAGGCTGTGTCCGCGATATATAATGCAAAAAGATTACGTCTAAGACGAAAATTTGAAAATCAAGCTATTTTTTTCCAAGGCTATAGTCTTGGATTTTTTCCCAAAAATGACAAAATTTTAGAAGTCTTGAAAGATGTCAAGTTACAATCTAGCAGGGTGTATGTTTCCGCTATTTGTAAAGCAAAAAATACGGTCTAAGTCGAAAATATGAACATCAACTAATTTTTCTCCGAGGCTATAGACTTGGATTTTTTCCCAAAAAATAACAAAATTTTCGAAATCTTGAAAACTGCAACAATACATTCTAGAGGGTGTGTCCGCGATATATAATGCAAAAAGATCCGGTCTAAGACTAGAATTTGAAAAACAACTAATTTTTTTCCAAGGCTATAGTATTGGATTTTTTTTTCCAAAATGACAAAATTTTAGTAATCTTCAATATTGCAAAAATACAATTTAGAGGGTGTGTCCGCGCTATGTGATGCAAACATCCGGTCTAAGTCGAAAGTTTTAAAATCAACTAATTTTTTTTCCATGGCTATATTCTTAGGATTTTTCAAATATGACGAAATAATAGAAATCTTGAAAACAGCAAAAATACAATCTAGAGGCTGTGTCCTCGATATGTAATGGATAAAACCCGGTCTAAGACGAATATTTGAAACCAAAACTAATTTTTTCAAGGTTATAGTCTCGGATTTTTTCCCAAAAATGACAAAATTTTAGAAAATCTTGAAAACTGTAAAAATACAATCTAGAGGGGCACGGTTAGCGCTATATTAATACAAAAAGATCCGGTCGAATGGTCGAAAATTTGACAATTAACTAATTTTTTCCAAGGCTATAGTCTCGGATTTTTTCCAAAAATGACATACTTTTAAGAAATCTTGAAAACCGCAAAAATACAATCTAGAGGGAGTGTTCGCCATATATAAAATGACAAAAGCTTCATTTTTGTTTTTTCGGGAAGTCGAAATTGTGAAAATCTACAAATATTTATCCAAGGCTATTAGTCTAGGATTTTTTCCCAAAAAAGACAACAATTTTAGAAATCTTGAAAACTGTAAAAATACGATCAAGAGGATTGTTTCCGCTTATAAATAAAATAAAAATCCGGTCTAAGTCGAAATATGTGAAAATCAACTAAATTTTATGCACAGCTATAGACTTGGAATTTTTCCCAAAAATGACTACATTTTCGAAATCATGAACACTGCAACAATACAATCTAGAGGGTCTGTCCGCGATATTATAATGCAAAAATATCCGGTCTAAGGACGAAACTTTGAAAAAACTACTATTTTTTTTCCAAGGCTATAGTATTGGATTTTTCCCAAAATGACAAAATGTTAGTTAATCTTCATCAAAATTTGCAAAAAATACAACTTAGAGCGGTGTGTCGTGATATATAATGTAAAAAATCCGGTCTAAGTAAAAAATGTGAACATCAAACCAATTTTTTTCCAAAAAATGAGAAAGATTTTAGAAATCTTGAACACAGCAAAAACTACAATCTAGAAGATGTGTCGGCGCTATATAATGCAAAAATCCGTGTCTAAGTCGAAAATGTGAAAAATCAACTATTTTTTTCCAAGGTCTTGGAATTTTTCACAAAAATGACGAAGTTTTAGAAATCTTGAAAACAGCAAAAATACAATCTAGAGGCTGTGTCCGTGACATATAATGCACAAAATCCGGTCTAAGTCGAATATTTGAAAATGAACCAATTTCTTTTCCAAGGGCTATAGTATTGGATTATTTTTCCCAAAAATGACAAAGATTTATAAATCTTGAAAACTGCAAAAAATACAAACTAGAAGGTGTGTCCGCTTTATATAATGCAAAAAATCCGGTCTAAGTTGAAGATTTTAAAATCAACAAATTATTTTCCAAGGCTATAGTATTGGATATTTTCAAAAAATTACAAAATTTTAGAAATCTTGAAAACTTCAAATATACAATCTAGAGGGTATGTCAGGCGCTATAGAATGCAAAATATCCAGTCTAAAACAGCAAAAATACAATCTAAGGGGTGGTGTCCGCGCTTTATAATGCATAAATCCGGTCTAAGACGAAAATTTGAAAATCTCCTAATTTATATTTGGATTTTTCCCAAAAAGGACAAAAATTTTATAAATCTTGGGAATCACAAAACTATAATCTAGTGGGTTTGTCCGCGATATAATAATGCAAAAAACACCCCGGTCTTGAAACGAAAATTGAAAAATCATACTAATTTTTTTTCTGAGGCTGTAGTATTGGATTTTTCCCCAAAAAATGACAAAATTTTAGACGTCTTGAAAGCTGTTTAAAAATTCAATCTCCAGGGTGTGTCCACTATTTGTAATGAAAAAAAATCAGTTCTATGTTGAAAATATGAAAATCAACTAATGTTTTTCCCAAAAATTAGAAAATTTTCGAAATCTTGAAAACTGAAACAATACAATCTAGAGGGTGTATCCGGGATATATAATGCAAAAAGATCCGTTCTAAGACGAAAATTTGAAAAACAACTAATTTTTTTCCAAGGCTATAGTATTAAGATTTTATTCCCCAAAATGACAAAATTTTAGTAATTTTCAAAATTGCAAAAATACAATATTCTAGAGGGTGGGTGTGTCGCGTTATATAATGCAAAAATCAGGGTCTAAGTCGGAAAAATTTGAAACGCAACTAAAATTTTTTTCCAAAAATGACGACGAAATTTAGAAATCTTGGAAAACAGGCAAAAAATACAAGCTAGAGGCTGGGGTCCGCGAGTAGTATATTCTTGGGGAAAAAAAAATCCGGTGTAAGACGAAAATTTGACTATCAACTATTTTTTTCCCCAAGGCTATAGTCTTGGATTTTTTCCCCAAAAGTGACAAAAATTTTATACATCTGAGAATGAGAAATGCAAAAACTGTAATCTGAGAGTGTGTCCACTTATGTGTAATGCAAAAAATTCGGTCTAAGTCGTAGATATGAAATTCAACTAATTATTTTTCCAATGCTATAGACTTGGATTTTTTCCCAAAAATTTACAAATAATTCGCCAATCTTGACAACTGCAACAATACAATCTAGAGGATGTGTCCGCCAGATATCAAATGAAAAAATTCATTCGATGTTCGACCAATTGTGGAAAAGCAGCAAATATTTTTCCAAGGCTATAGTCTTCGATTTTTTTTGTCTCAAAAATGACAAAATTTTAGAAATCTTGAAAACTGTAAAAATACAATCTAGAGGGTGTGCCAACAATATATAAAATAAAAAATCCGGTCTAAGTCGAAAATGTGAAAATCAACTAATTTTTTCCCAAGGCTTGGATTTTTCCTAAAAATGAAAAAAAAAATTATAAATCTTGAGATGAGAACCGTAAGTAATATAATGTAGAGGGTGTGTCCACTATTTGTAATGCAAAAAATCCGGTCCAAGTCGAAAATATGAAATTCAACTAATTTTTTCGAAGGCTATAGACCGGGACTTTTACCCAAAAATTACAAATTATTCAAAATCTTGAAAACTGCAACAATACAATCTAGAGGGTGTGTCCGCGATATATAATGCATAAAAATCCGGTGTAAGACGAACATTTGAAAAACAACAATTATTTTTCCAAGGCTATAGTCTTGGATTTTTTCCCAAAATGGGAAAATTTTAGAAGTCTTGAAAGATGTCAAATTACAATCTATAGGGTGTGTCCACTATTTGTAATACAAAATATCCGGTCTAAGTCAAATATATGAAAATCAACTAATTTTGTTTTCAAGGCTTGGAATTTTTCCCAAAAATGACAAAATTTTTTCGATATCTTGAAAACTGCAACAATACAGTCTAGAGGGTGTGTCCACGATATATAATGCAAAAATATCCGGTCTAAGACGAAAATTTGAAAAACAACTAATTTTTTTCCTAGGCTTATAGTATTGGATTTTTCCCAAAATGACAACATTTTAGTAATCTTCAAAATTGCAAAAATACAATCTAGAGCGTGTGTCCGTGATATATAATGCAAAAATCCGGTCTAAGTCGAAAATTTGAAAATCAACTAATTCTTTTACAAGGAGTTTTTCCCAAAGAATGACGAAAATTTTAGAAATATTGAAAACAGCAAAAATACACTACTAGAGGCTGTGTCGGCGATATATATATAAAAAAAATCCGGTCTAAGTCGGAAAGTTTGAAAATCAAACAGTTTTTTTTTCCAAGGCTATAGTCTTGGATTTTTTCCCAAAAATGACAAAGATTTTCGAAATCTTGAAAACTGCAACAATACAATCTAGAGGGTGTGTCCGCGATATATAATGCAAAAATTCCGGCCTAAGACGAAAATTGGAAAATCAGCTAATTTTTTCCAAGGCTATTTTTTTTTTCCAAAGCTATAGTATTGCATTTTTTCCCAAAAGTGGACAAAATTTTATAATTCATGAGAACTGCAAAAATATAATCTAGAGGGTGTGTGTTCCACTATTTGTAATGCATAAAATCCGGATTTTTGTAAGTCGGAAAATATGAAAATCAAACTAACTTTTTTCCAAGGGGCTAATAGTGTTGGATATTTTCCCAAAAATGACAAAAATTTCCAAAACTTGAAAAATGCTACAATACAATCTAGAGGGTTTGTCCGCGATATATAATGCACAAAAATCCGGTCTAAAACGAAAAATTGAAAAAATCAACTAATTTTTTTTCCCAAAAATGACAAAATTTCGAAAGTCTTGGAAGATGTCAAAAATACAATCTAGAGGATGTATCCCACCATTTGTAATGCAAAATATCCGGTCTTAAGTCGAAAAAATATGAAAATCAACTAATTTTTTTCCAGGCTATA
>JASPKZ010003680.1:0-17179 GCA_030220185.1 Diploptera punctata | reverse complement strand
AAATTTTTCGCGCCAGCAATTTGCGTTGTAGATAAACCACCTCCATTTAAATACATGGGGAGCAATTTTTTGCGCTTGCGCTTTGGCGTCGTAGATAAACCATAGCATAAGGACAGTCCTTATTTTATGAATGGATTACAGTATTTAAATGTAGGTAAGACTGCTGCTGCTAAACTTGAAGCTGTGCTGTGAAATAAAGGTCTTGCTCCACAGTTTATGAAATTTGTAAAGTTCTTGTAGGTAAGGCCAATATTATTCTCACTTACATCAAACTATCATATATGTAGTGCAGTACATGATTGCTCCCATAACATCATATAATGTGGAGCATACTTTTTGATCGTACAAAATAATTCTGACAGACAGGCGTTAAAAAAAATATAAAAAGCTCCTAACTGTGTATTTTGAACAGAATTGATCATTTTATTATTCAAAACACATGCATGCATACTGTGCTCGGGCAAATTTCATGGAAAAACTAATGTTAAAATAATGTACTAAACTACATTTCACTATGTTCATACGTGTAATGTATAGGATTAAAAATAATTGTAATTGCAAAGAGAGTTTTTGAAATACTCCCTAGAATTATTTGTGGATTTAATTTATTTTAACATCTTGTTTCTCCAAATATGACATATAGTACTTGGTCTACTGCGATGGGCAGGACATGTGGCACGAATGGGGAATGAAAGACGTGCATGGAAGCTTCTTGTAGGAAAACCAGAGGGAAAACGCCCAGTTGGTAGATCAAGAATGAAGTGGGAGAATAACATTAAACCATGATTTGAGGGAAAGATTATAGAGGGGATGATTGGAAAACATTGACTCAGGATAGGGATGTATGAAGAGCTTATGTCCGTGCGGCCATGAACCTAGTTCGATTGTGTGAGTAAGTTAGTTAGTTAGGACTTGGTCTACGTGTGTTCTGATTCATCCAATTTAATGTTATTGTGACATTTATATACAGGAATTCATTATCTTTATGCAAGGTAAATAGAAGTCATCCAAACTGTACCTACTCTAAATTTTGTCAGTGGTATATTCGATGGAAGCAAGTTACAACGGTTACTATGTTTTGTTTTTTTTATTTATGTTTGGATTTCGTAATTAAATATTATTAGATAAATTAATTGATCGTGTTTTATATAAACCCAGTATTAATTTATTGAAATAAAGTGTCAAACTACAGGCTTGGGAGGCCCTTGTGGGTAGATGGATTTTGAGACTTCTACATTTCTAGACAATCTCCAAGGGATGTCCACTGGGTTCTCAGTCCTGCGTGACGGCCCCTTTGCCCCAGAACATGCGTCTGGTACTCATTTAAATTAAGAGCTGAGTAGACTCTAGGGCTATGATGCCGCCAGAAGGTTTGGTCCAGCTAAAAACCTGACCCCATTGAGACTCCGGCTTGTTAGCGTGATTCCTCACACAATATACTTCAATGTGAGCCATTAAAATTGCTTCAAATCACAAACATGATATTTTATTGATAAGAATCAATAAAACCTCAAAATGTTAAAAACTCTAAAATTTATTATATTAAATGATATTTTATATTGAGTCAGAAGTAATGAAAAATTAATTAAAATGGAAATACAGTGAAACTCTTGATTTCTTGAGCTACAAAAAGGTATTCTTGTCTCATTTGTGTGCTTGTATGTATACCCATAAATTATACAGGGCTTGTGTATATAAATATGTGTAAAAAGTTGAAAAAATAGTAGCTTCATAATATTTTTGTGTCCTAATTTTCATAATTTTCATATTTTGTTATTATGATTTCATATTTTAGTATAATTTTCTTCATATAATTCCTCGCTCTAGTCATCATCATCATCATCATCATCATCATCATCATCATCATCATCATCATCAATAACAATCAGGGATTAGGTCATTGGCCTGTTCCGCTTCAGGATAGAAATTGGTCCCTACATCGCTTAAGTCGTTCTGGGTCTCCTCGCCCTGTGGGTCTGAAGTTGCATAGCTTCAGAGGTAGTCTATCGTTTGACATTATAAGGAGGTGTTCATGCCAATTATGCTGGTATACTTCGATGGTTTCAGTTATTACTGGTGTGTTGAGAGCTTTGTGGATATCTCATTTCTCATGTGGTCATATCTATATAGTATTTTCATAAATAAAAAACAACCTACAACTATTAATAAAACATATCTCATGCGATGCGGATTTGCATAGTTAATTAATAGTTTTAATTTTCTCGCGGCACTCCAGCGATTCATTCACGATACACCAATATGGTATGGCACACAGGTTGATAACTGTGCCCTATGCGATGAAATACAGGTTGCGGCATAAGTTAGTTAACCACTGTACATGGTTGCAAGGGGAAAAAAATCACATTGGTTGAAACTGGGGTTTGAATACGGGACCAACAGAATCCAATCTCAAACACTACTACTTGAGGTAATTTGCTAACAAGGGAATACATCTTGTCCAGTATCATGCCTATAAAATACTTCAAATTACTTATTTTTATTTTGTGCAATGTTTAATTGACTTATGCCGCACTCTTTATAATGAATAGCCTACTTAACAATCTAGAGATAAAAATCTACTGCTACTTAGTAATAATTTTGTCTGGAAAAATGTTTTTCACTTTCGAGCTGCGGTTCTATGCAGGTTAGTAGCATGTGTGTGGTCCATAAATTTATTAAACTGTAATTGGAAGCAAACTTGTAAGTTTCAAAATTTTAAAATTCTGGTTCCACTGAACTAGATGAAGCCTGCGAGTTAAATTAGCATATTCTGTATGGTTTAAAGCTCAAGTCCATAGAAAAAATTTAATTTGGTTAGATATGCCTTGGGAAATGGAATAATATTCTAATTTCGCCTTCAGGTCACGTTTCTATATTCTCTTTGGCTTAGTTTGGCACAAATGTAATAAAACAACCAGAAATCCTTAGTTCGTGGCTAGAAAATGAATACTCGAGTTGATAGGAATTAAAACATTAAAATAGCACCTTTAAAATTGCACCACAGGGGATATCACATTTTTGCTTCTCTTCCAGAAAGACAGGCAATATGATGATTGCAATTGAACTGATCACAAAAAATATTGTAGTTATGAACTATTCACTTATCGGAGAGTTTTATAATTAATAAAATGTAGAATTATATAAAATTAAATAAAAATGCGGCTTGATTTCGGATGTTTGTATATGACAAGAGAAGGCTGTAGGAGTGATGTAAGCTTAAAATAAAATTGTAAAAAAAATAGTTGCATAGTTACAGTTGTTACGTACTGTAATAACAAAATTAATTAATTTGTTATCATGTCTGAAGAAGGTACAAAGTACCGAAACAGCTGTAACTAATTTATATTTTAATAAATATGAAAATCACATAAAACTTTAAGTTTTATTTTTATATAATTAAATAAATTAAAATATTTCGTAAACATAGAAAACATTTTATACGAATAAAAAGCGACTCGCTGAATGAAGATATAATGAAGGGGCTGTCACTTCACTAGTAGAGAGAGAGAGCTATGTTTTAAAGACGTCACAAATAATATTCCTAATACTGTGAGACTTGAATAACAAATATTTCAGCCTCCCAAGGAAATTATGAAGATCTATAATAAATGTATATTACTAGCTAATACCCAGCGTGTGCTGCTACAACTAAATAGCGTATTTACTCGAGTAATTTCCCCCTTTCATGATTTATGGATGAAAATTGGAGGGGGTAAATTATTCGATGACTATGGAAATAGAAATACACTTTCACAATAATTAGCGATCTACGGTAATTCCATCATGATCATTAAACTTTGCCCTCAGACATTTTGAAAATTTCAAAGAATAAGTTGTATTTAATGTTTTGCTCTATTTTCAAACACTCAAACCATACAAAAGATAACGGCACAATAGTTCGCAATGAAGACGTGTTTCACTCTGTTTTCTTTGGCGAAATTTACCACTAACTTAAAATTTGCAGTATAGCTGATATAGCTTCTTTCCATGGTTGAGTTTACGGACACTGACGCTGTGACGGAATAACACTCTGACCAATGCACAATGATACCAAATCTATTCAGATTGACGACAACAGATGCGCGGGTGACAGAGACTGCAGGTACTGCTAGGTCTTTGTAGAAAGGGATGGCTTCGACCTTGGGTCTTCTATGAATTCCTTTTTTGTTGTACTTGACATCTTCATAAGAATGTCCAAAGTTGTAACTGAACTTTTTTGGCGTAGGTAATGCGCATTGTACAAGAGGTGGAAAACCTAGAGGGTAAATTACGTGAGGGGGTCAATTATGGAGTAAATAGGCAAATGAGATGTGTTTTTTATGTTAGTTGAAAAAAATAAAAGAAACATAATTATAAATTATGTCGTAATTATGTTTAGATACCCCATGTTAATTAATTACCCTACGTTGGCCTGGAATCTACTTATCTCGATCATTCTTGTCATCAATGAGCTGAAAGACAAAAATGGTTATTGCGAGTTATCCGCAAAAGAATACCCGCCGTGCGCTGCTACACTTGCCCATGAATCTACTCATCCCGATCTTCTTGGCAATAATGAACTGAAAGAAAAAATGGTTATTGTGAGATATCCATAGAATGTAGACATGCTGTCGAGGACTTTTTTATAATTTTTTTTTTAGATATTCAATTTTGTGTACATTAATTTGGTGTATTTGTTATGGTTTAGATAGAAAGTCGCTTTTTGGAAGCTTACGTCCAAAAAGCGACTTTTTTATTGTACCGATGTCTTTCTTTTTAGCTCCGGGCCTATAGTAGTTAGAGTAATATGGTATATAGTTAATTTCCCAGAAAAATATCCGATTGATGGAAAAAACCCTACTCAAATCGGTCAGTAGTTTTGAGTCCATAAGGGGCAGACAGACAAACAGGCTCAAACTCATTTTTATAGACAATTATTATTGTTATTATTATTATTATTATTATTACTACTATTCCTTCCAAGTATTAGGCCAAGGCCTGTTACGATCCTATAGAAAAATTTCCCTCCAGTGTTTCATAGGACGGCCCAGTGATCTTCGTTCTCTTGGTATATAGTTATAAACAGCTTTGGGGATCCGATTTGAACTCATGCTTTCTAGATGATGTTTCTAATTTAGTTGGTACTGTTTAATATATTCCAAAATATTATTATTATTATTATTATTATTATTATTATTATTTTAACTCGGAAATTAAGTTGGTAAGGACATGTCCAGCGAATGGAAGAGAATCAACTAACAAAATGTGTTTTGGTTTGGAAACATGAGGGAAGGCGAGCAGAGGAAGATCTAAAACTTCCTGGAATCAGGGATTAGAGAACGAGAAACATGTACAATCAGGAGATTGGATGGACCGACAAAATTGGCTATTACGAATCGGACGATGTTAAAGACATTAAACAACCGATATATTAATAATAATAATAATAATAATAATAATAATAATAATAATAATAATAATATTTAGAAAATAATGAGATATTTAATTTTAGGGCATTAAAACTTAAATATACCGTACTCTTACAGTACAACATTAAAAAAGAAGTATTTAACTAGTGACCTTACAATTCATAAGAAAATAATTTGTTCCCATTTGAACAAACTCCTGAAATGTCACTACTAACCTGCCCGCTAATTTTTCTCCGCCTTCATATATATATATGAAAAGAAAAATGAATGCTTGAGTCGGGATTTGAACTCGAGTCTCTAAAGTCTGTACCTTTAGCGCTCTAACCAACTGAGCTACCCAAGAATTCCAAGACAAACATACAATTTTCTCATACATGTAGTATTCTCAATTCACACAAGAGGTAGCAGAAATTTGTTCCAACTGACATCTAGCGGCTAACATAACAGTTAAGCAAATTTTTAAAGAGAATATTTACTTTATAGCAGTAACGCTTGTATATATATATATATATATATATATTATAAAATATTTTTTGACATTTGGCAATGAAGGCAAATATGATATGAAAAGAAAAATGAATGCTTGAGTCGGGATTTGAACTCGAGTCTCTAAAGTCTGTACCTTTAGCGCTCTAACCAACTGAGCTACCCAAGAATTCCAAGACAAACATACAATTTTCTTATACATGTAGTATTCTCAATTCACACAAGAGGTAGCGGAAATTTGTTCCAACTGACATCTAGCGGCTAACATAACAGTTAAGCAAATTTTTTAAAGATAATATTTACTTTATAGCAGTAACGCTTGTATATATAGATATTATAAATATATTTTTGACATTTGGCAATGAAGGCAAATATGATATGAAAAGAAAAATGAATGCTTGAGTCGGGATTTGAACTCTTGCTTAACTGTTATGTTAGCCGCTAGATGTCAGTTGGAACAAATTTCCGCTACCTCTTGTGTGAATTGAGAATACTACATGTATAAGAAAATTGTATGTTTGTCTTGGAATTCTTGGGTAGCTCAGTTGGTTAGAGCGCTAAAGGTACAGACTTTAGAGACTCGAGTTCAAATCCCGACTCAAGCATTCATTTTTCTTTTCATATCATATTTGCCTTCATTGCCAAATGTCAAATATATATATATATATATATATATATATATATATCTTCAATTTGTTGAGCCTTAAGTCTTTTATCGCAGTATATACGCCCTAACATTTTATGGAATATTGTTTGTGTTTTAAATAAAACATAACGTTATGTTTAAATTAATTTATTCGCCAGTTTCAAAAAGAGAACGTGACTAAAGATACAGGGTGTCCCATTCAAACCTCCCACATTTTAATTAATCATAACTAACAAAGTATGCGGAATTATGAAATGAGGCCGGTATTAAACGAAACAGAAACTCAAATAATTTTCATTGTCACACACTAAAACACCTCTATATGTGCATCATTAGTAGCATGAACAATATAAAGTCTGTTCAGATTTCGTGCCACGTTCTTTTTTAACGCTTCCAGTCGCCAGAAACTTCTTAAGCCATGCCTTGATGGCCTTCCCATTAGGCGCATTTCCTCCATATTCTCTCCGGTAATTATTGACTTCGTCTCTGCATACCAGAAAACAGTTTGCGCTCGTTGCTGAGGAGTCGCCATTTTGTTTTATGTCATTATTGTAGAACATGCAACAGTTGAATTGACTGCAACCATGAAAAAAAAAATCTTTGAGTTTCTCTTTCTTTTAATACCAACCTCATTTCATACATTCCGCATACTTTGAGAGTTATGATTAATTATAACGTGGGAGGTTTGAATGGGTGTATATGGAATTTATTAAATAAATAATTATGAAATTAAAATACATTTGCATTTATTTAAATTAAAACCCTTGAGTTGAAAGGCTGGATATAGTCTTAAAGTATTTCCGCACTTCATTTCCATATAAATTAAAATACTTTCCATACGGTAACGCCTGACCATATCTTTAGTTTTATTGATCTTTATATCTAGTCCCCATCATCGTGATATTAAAATTAAGATTTAGGCCTTCTTTATCCTCTAAATATTTGATGGCATGCTCTAGTAAATAAAGAATAGTAGAGAAGCTAGTGCATATCCTTGCTTTAACTAATGTGAATTTTAAATCTGAAAACTGCTTGCTTAGACGATTATTGCTCTTTGTGCCACTTAGATTTATTTGAATAAGTATTTTTACGAATCCTTTACTCCAGTAGGATAATATTTAAGTTCTCCCTCTTAATTGAATCATATGCTTTTTTGAAGTCTAAGAAATCGAGGTATCTTGTTCATCAGTTTTTCTCTCACTCATTTTATCAATTATACTGGGATCCTATCCGAACCTGATGCTTTATACATCTTTATTTTTTCTATCGCTATTTCTGCATCTAATGCAGTTAGTTCTGTGACTAATATTTCTGCTGTCTGTAAATCATCTTCATCAATATACTTTTCTGCATGTATATTTAATAGCTGATTAAAGTAATTTTTCCATCTATTTAATATAGGAATATTGGAATCTGCAATTATATCCTCAACTTTAATTCCTAATTATGTTTGTTCTAGCCTGAAACCATTTATTCTCTATCTTAATTGCTGATATATTTATATGCTGTTCTTATTTGCCTCTTTAATTATTCCTTCTTTTTTTACACTTCATTAACCTAGTGGTTTCACGTCTGATGTTACCAAATTGTTCTAAATTTACTTCATTTGGCTCCTGTAAACAATTAATTTTTGCTAGCATTCTTTTCTCTATCATGTTGGAATATTCCTCATAAAACCATTTCTTGTTTTTGTCTCTTTTTGAAATATCCTATGCTTTGTGATGTTGACTATTTAATAGTATTTTTATAGCCTCCAATTCCATCAGTTTATTCTTCGGTTGCCACATTCTCATCTGATGATTCCAGTATTTCAAATCTATTAGCAGTTTTCATCTGATATTCTTGCCGCAATTCATCACTTATAATTTTTTTTAATTCAAATTTTTCAAAATAATTTGTAGTGTTTGTTCCTCCCATAAGCGAAAACCATTCTCTGATTTTCACCCTGCCCAGATGATGATCCAAATTGCAGTCTATTCCTCTAACTGATCTAACATTGATGATGCTACTGTGCCAGTGTTTATCCACTAAAACACGATCTATCTGATTCTGAGTTTCACCATCTGGAGAAGTCCAAGTGTATTTGTGAATATCCTTATGATGGAAAGTTGTCTCTTAACAATAAGATCCTTTCATGTGTCAAACGTGACTAATATAACCCCATTGTCGTTTCTATCTTTATGAAGACCGAATCTGCCTATTGGTGGTCTAAATATATCTTCCCGTCCCATTTTTTATTAAAATCTCCTATAAAACTTTATATGATATCGTGAAAGACCATCAAATATGCACTCTAATTCTTCATAGAACTCATCCTTGATCTTGTCATTCTTATCTTTTATGGGACCATGTACAATTACGATTACAAAATCATGTCGTTTACCCTTTAGAATTATTTATGATATCCTATCTCTGACAAATTTAACATCTCGGACAGCTGAGACCACATCCTTCGGAGTAAAAAAAAAAAAATTCGATTTCAGGTCTCGCTGCACCCCATAGTATAATGCTAATGCTTCCTGACTACCTTCTCTTGGCCATCTAACGCCCTATAATGCGATTATATCCAAGGACGATTTATCTTGTTTCCGCATTAATATTATACGTATACTATCACTAACATTCCATGTTCCTAAGAACATGTTCCTTATTGGAACATTTCCCATGCATTTCTTGAAGTAGTCCCGCCCGTAGAATCGAATGGGATACTATTTTACCTCTGGAAAATTTTACCCCAGTATAACCCATGCCCGCGTTTCTTGACATTTGTATTTTTAATGTGAAAGATTGTCACTCATTTGGCCAAGATTTTTTTCGCCTGGGTTATAGCCTATCGGGCATATGTAACTCTTTCGATAGTAATGCTTCCGCCGGCATAGCCCTTAGGATCATTTAAGCACAGAAGCAACTCTACCACGACGAGTTAATGTGTCATAACTAGGGCTAGGACCTTTATGTAATAAAATATAAGATTGCAATGCAGATAGTATATACTATTCAACTGTTTGTGTGTGAAACAAAAACAGAACATAGATAAGTCTAACTTCTCATTATACTATGTTGCAATCTTACCTTTTAGTACATACAAATCCTAGAAAACAACATGAAAGCAGAATAACGGCTTGTGAAATGAGATTCATGCGCAGAACAGCGGGTTACACCAAATGGGATCGGAAAAGGAACACCGATATCTTAAAAGAATTGAAGACTACGCCAATTTTGGAATATATTAAACAGTACCAACTAAATTGGAGACACCATCTTGAAAGAATGAGTTCAAATCGGATCCCCAAAGCTGTTTATAATTATATACCAAGAGGACGAAGATCACCGGGCCGTCCTATGAAACGCTGGAGGGAAAATTTTCTATAGGATCGTAACAGACCTTGGCCTAATACTTGGAAGGAAGGAAGAAGAAGAAATCCTAGCCCTAGTAATTAGTCATATTAATACGATGGTGAAGTGTACTATTATTCCTAGCTATTTCTTGAACTTTCTCATGGGTTATGTGCTATTTTGATCGAATTGCAGCGATGAGACTTCCTATTGTATTTTGGTCTTGTTGATGCACAAGATTTCTCCGAAAGGGCTAGATTCCAAGAGATGAGCAAGAGTTTCAGGCTCGGTGAGTTATTGCCTACAATGGTTACTGTCCTGTGTACACATTTGCCTGCTTTTTAGTGACATATATTCATTCAGTTCACCGCTGTGGTCTCGAGGTAGCGTGCTGCCTAGTCACGCATCGGGCCCGGGTTTGATCCCTGGTCGGGGCAGTTTTTCTGGGTGAGGTTTTTATAGGGGGTTTTCCTCACCTGTAAGACAAATGTCAGGAAAACTTTAAGGCACCAAATGGTCCCCGAAATCATATGGCCATCATTATCATCATCCTTCACCGGTGTGGAAAGCAACGGGAAGCTACCACACCTACAATTCCCTAGTAAAGCTGCAAGCATAGCATGAAAATGCTATGAATTCAGTGAAGGACCTGCCTTCGGGCAGAATTACTATGGATGGATATTCATTCAGAAGGTGTTAAATTATTGGTTCTACTATTGATCCAATGATTTGCTGGAGTATATTTGTTTTACAAAGAACGGTACCCTTTCCTTTAGGGTAGTTCAGTTACACACATCAGTACAGAAAAATCTCACGAATTTTGAATAATTTGAGAAATCTTATAATCGTGCAGTGAAAATCCGAATTAAATAAAGTGAGTCTGTCCTCAAAAACCTGTAGGTCCCATGCTCAGCTTTGTTTCCGACGTTTGCGGATTTAGATCCTGCAGGGGTAAATGGGTTTTGAAGGTGTAAAAATCTTAAGCACGACTACATTTGGAAAAAAATAATGCCTGAGATCCTGCGTCTTAGATAAACACAACTTCAAGCCTGAAATAAGAGGCCTCTGGCCAAAATTTGTCGGTTCTTTCATCGATTGATTTAAAGTGGAACACTAGTGATCTGAGTTGTTGCAGATAATCGTTAAATAAAATGCTAAACAATAAAGAGGGATTAATAGTATATTACGATGCGAGGTTGGGAAATGGTTTTTACAGAAACGAGGAAAATGTTTAAAAAACGATCGATAGAAAGATTTTTAATTTCCGAGATATTGTAAAATACTTCACAAACGTGCGTTGTACATTATATTTTGCGCGATGGTGTTTTCAAAATAATAAATCTTCTTCTTCGGCTTTCCCCCACTGAGGCTAGGTTTTCCGTCTTCAGTTTCCATTTATTTCTATCATTCCAGTCTCCTTCTTCCACATTTCTATCATCCATTATAACTCTGACATAGGTTTTCCATTTCCATCTTGGTCTGCCACGTTTATTTATTCTCTTTGGCCATCTTTCATTTTCCATTCTTTGTTCATGGCCATACCATTTGTAGCATTAGTAATTCCTGGAATTACTAATGTGGTTATTATTTGGGACCACACAATTAGCTTTTGTTATGCAGTGGTTAACGGTAACTCAAGGTTTGGCAGGTATATGTACCTGGCTAAGTGAAACTAACGTTTATTATAAAAATGTAAATGTGATTGACCTGTTGACAATACATTTTGTAAAAGGAATACTTGAGCCAATTCATACACACACGGAGTGTGGCTGGTGGCCCATACCGGTACATACAGTGTGGCCAGTGGCTACCTTACGAAAACAGAGTGGGCTAGTTTATCATATTACTAGTATTCGGAGGAGTCTGTTACTCCTATATTATTACCTAAAAGTGCGAATCAATCTATCGTGCGTAAATATACTAAGACGTCTAGATTTGCTCAAGTAGCCTTCAAGACATATTAATTCATTGTGTATTGTGTTGTTCACAGAATAAACCCGTTTTAATTAACTACACAACTCATTGTTACTGATCATCGAATTCCTTGTCCTTCACATCGGTAGA
This sequence comes from Diploptera punctata, assembly GCA_030220185.1. Taxonomy (NCBI): domain Eukaryota; kingdom Metazoa; phylum Arthropoda; class Insecta; order Blattodea; family Blaberidae; genus Diploptera; species Diploptera punctata. The sequence goes on along the minus strand of JASPKZ010003680.1, from coordinate 5,239 downwards.
ACCCAGAAATAGCTTACTCTAAAACACGCCCTGAAGAGAACCTCGTGCCTGCCTTTTAAAGTTTTGCCGCACATTTAAGAGTTTGATTTTCAATCCTCTTAACAACATATGTGTTGACATTCATTTCTCTCCAAAGGATTTCATTTCTTATTTTATCCTGTCTTGTTTTTTTTGAAAACTTCTTCTGAGATAATCAAATTCAACTGTTCTAATTTTATTATTTTGTAATTCCGTCAAAGACCAAGTTTCACATCCAAATGACAAAATACTCTGTATTGTGCTCTTATACATTTTCATTTTAATTTCCTTTGTATTTTTTGTTCCAAATAATTTCATGTAATGTCTTAGTTGCATTTTTTGCCACTGCAATTTTAGTTTGTACATCGCTTTCACATGCACCTAAACATATAATTATTGACCCAATATATATAAAAATAATAAATAATAGTAAAATAATAGCATCTTTGTTGGAAATATTTTCGTTCATTATAAACAATTGGCTAACGTTAACAGTGTGGGCAATGTTTGTTGAAACTACAGGAGGCTGTGAGACCAATTAGTGATACAATTGTGCAAGTACGTATTTATTTTTTTATATTGTTTCAAATAAAGTTTAGTTATTTAAAATGCAGTGATTAGTTTCGTATAAGGCATATTAACACTACCTTTTGGATATTTTTTATAGAACATTGTATGTAGTATATATAGAGAGGAGTGGTTTTACTTCCCACACGCGTTTTGTAGTATGTAATATTACAATGTAGGTATTTTATTATAGTATAGTTATTTACGTTGGCAACACCGAAATGTAGGATGTTGAACTTTCAATTATGGTCGCCATTGTTGTAAGTACGACAAAACGCACTATCACGCAAAAATATAACTTACTGGTACAGAATTATTTATAACATTATAAATGTTATCTGCAATTGAGTAAACTAACTTATTGTTATTGTTGTAAAAAAGCTAAACGTTAACAATTAAAATGAAATATACATTTGTAAGTTCTTACTCTGTACTATCACAGAATCATGCTGTCACAATACTTCCGGCAATCAGTCTTGGTTAATGGAAGATTTGTCCCCAAGTGAATTGTTCAAAAGAATGTTGCCCGAAATATTGTACATTTCAAATTATGGAACCCTCATAATTTATTGGATCCAATTTTTCCTAATTTCCCTATATATTTTTTATTTTATTCGTGAAAGCATCTTATTTCCAAGTTTTCAATTTGAAATGTTTAGATTTTACCGTAATTTACAAAAAAATAACAATAATGACCCTACTTCAGAAAATACACTTTGAACAAAACTTATCTGAGAATTCAATCACAGCTTTTATATACAATTTTCGATACACTTTAGTAATATGTTGGATAGTTTTCAGTGCAGGTAAGTTACCCTAATTCAAAATTCTATCCTAATGTAATGATTGTCAAAAAAGCTCTAGTTCAAACCTATCAAACCTACGTAAATTAGTTGTTATCCTAAATTCGACATTTGATTTGCGGATGAAGTTTCACATCTTAAACCTAAATGTATTTTTTCCTTTGTTTGTTTTGTGTTTTAATGTCATTTTCCCCACTATAATAATAATAACAATGTGACGTCCCTTTGTGTTTAACGCTCCTCACATTTCTGCAATTTATTTTACCAAAATAAGATTTTTTTTAAATGCAATCTCTTTTGGGTTTCAATAATGTATTTTGTTCATACATTTTCATGGCATGGGAGATAATTTTTCCTATGAGCGCAACTGTCTGGATTAGACCATTTTGTGTTCTTTTTCAACATATTTCAGAACACTGGATTATTGAATTTTTTCAAGGGGATGTTAACCGCTCCCCATCCTCCATGATATTCTCAATAGAATTCATTCCAGTAAGATGTTTTTATGCTAGTTATAAATAGCTGTTTTATTCTTTTGAATCAAACTAGATTTTCTCGCTCTCTGCTGCATTTATATGACCTCTTGTTTCTTTACCAACCTCTTTATCATGTTTATATTTTCCACTCGTATACTCGTTCAACGTAAAATTAGCGAATTCTTAATTTTATAAAGTTGATATAATTATAACTTTATCCATATAATGATCTATATAACATATTTTTATAAAATTACTTTTATTTACTGGTTTATAACTCAAAATCGTCCTCCGATGGTACCTTTACCTTGTTCATGGCTTGCGTGTTTAAATGACCCTACGAATTAACGATAAACCAGATTAATAGAGATGCATTGATCGAATGAATGACTATCTTTCACTGTAAAAATACAATTGTTAAGAAACGCGGGCACAGATTCTACTAAGTAAATTTTCCGGATATAAAATAGTTCCCCATTCCGACATCCGGGCGTGGGCTTCTTAAGGGAATCTATGCCAAAGATGAATGGAGCTATATTATATTCAAGCGAGATCGGATGTAATAGGAACAGTTAAATCTTATAAACTACGAAGGGCTTGGCATGTGGCACGAATGGGTAATGCAAGAGAGAGCAAGGAACTTAAGTAGGAAAGCTATTGAGTAAACCAATAACGAGATGGGAGAATAATATTAACCATGATTTGGGAGACCTATATTATACAGAAAATGATAGGAAAACTTGAGATAAGGATAGGGATTTATAGAGAGCTTATGTGTGTGGACATAATCCTCAGAGTTCGATGGTGCTAGTGAGTTAGTTAGTTATACCTAAAAACTCACCTCTTTGAGTTTGATAATATATAAAAATGTTACGTTCCAATAATTAATAATAATAATAATAATCATAATAATAATAATAATAATAATAATAATAATAATAATAATAATAAGTAATAATAATAATATAATAATAATAATAGAATAATAATAATAATAATAATAATAAAATAAATAATAATAATAATAATAATAATAATAATAATAATAATAATAATAATAATAAGAATAATAATCAATAATAATAATTAGTATATTATTATTAATAATAATAATAAGAATTAAATAATAATAAGATATTTCTTTATTCACTGGACCCAAGGTTGTCATTTCGACATTTCTGTGTTCTATCTTGGCATTGGCTTAATTGTAACGAACTTCTGAAGTTGGGGCGCCTAGAAGGCGGAGTTTCGATATGATGAGTGATAGATGATAATGAAGCGCCCAGGAGAGTTCTTAACCTAAACTAAACCTAAATTCCCAGAAACCCCAATGGTCAATAATCACAGGGAATCTATACTACACCTTAAGAAAAAAAAATCTTATATGCCTAACCGGGAAAATCGAACCCGGGACCTCATGAAACGTAGTCAGTAATGCTGACCACTAGCCCATGAGTCTGGTCAATAATATTATTAACAATGTTATTAATAATGATGATAATGATATCAATAATGGTGATAATGATGGTAATGATAATGATAATAATAATGATAACAATTAATAATAATAATAACAATAATGATGATAATGATAATAATAATAATAATAGTAATAATAACAATAATAATAAGCTGTTGTGGAAGGTGCATGCGGCTTTACAAAGAAGCGTAGCATGTTAGACATACAAGAGCCTGTTACGAAAGTAGGAGAATTGCAAATTGTGTATTGTGTGGGTTGAAAATATGAATGGTTAGATTGCTGTTGGATATTAATATTTGCGTAGTGCCAGTCAACCGTATATTTCAACATTGTGAGGAATATTATTTTTGTAATGATAAAATAAATATAGTAGACTATAAAGAATAAAGTAATGAGACATGTATATGAAGGCGTATTGAAATAGTGTTGGAAAAAAATTACAATATAGTAATGTGGTAGCGGCGTTTAAGTATAGGCTCAGTTCTTTGAAATCAACGTCATAAAAGTGTTTGCATAAATTTCCAAATTTACTTTATTTATTTCACAACTCTGCACTGTTTACACACTTACAGTTTTTTTTGTTAATATAGTATCTTATATAATTTATATTCAGTTCTTTAAATTCACAAACGACTTCATCAGCACGTCTACTTGTCTCCGCACTTAAGTCACTTTTTCACAATTTGGATATGACTGACTGGTCAGACCCTCCCAATTCTTTTACATATGCGATGATATGAATAATCTGGACGCCAGTCAGACTTCACTTGAATGGAGGACTCGAGAAACAGATTCTTCTAGAATCTTATATTATAAAAATTGATATCTGGAAATGATTTCTCCAGAAAGCACGTATGGAGAGGTCGTTTACTAAGTGCACAGAACTCGAATCTAACTCCTATTGGCTTATAAGAAATCTCACTGCCGTCTACGACATTCAATGGTGGTAATTTGAGAAACGGACCGTCAATGGGTATATGTACACACAACTCAAAATAAGCGAAAAATTCAAGATTTATCGTGAGGAGAAATTAAATTAGACTGTGTTCTACTGATTGGTTAATTGGGTATTCAGAAGAAAAGGATAAGATGAAGGCATTTAATCAAGACATTGAACCCTGAAGAAAATTTAAGAAAATGAAAGGAGTTTAGTAATTTTTAAACAGAAGACAGCTGAACTAGAATCCACGTATAAGGATAATCCGATAGGTAGCATCAGAAAAAATGAACTCATAAAATCAGAAGAAAACTTTATTGCAGAGGGAGTAAAAACGCCAAGAAATCCTGATTGACGAAACAAAAAAAATCATGAAAGATAGAGGGAAAGAAGCAACTGTAGAGAATAAATACAGAAAAGGCTGAATACAATACAGGAATTGAACAACGAACTGAGAAGATGAACTAAATACGGAGAAAGATAATATTGAAATGTGGGATATAGAGGACCTAGAACAGGAAGAAAGATGCGACTTAATAACCTGGAAGTTAATTATTTACATCAGAGACATTTCACAATAAAGCGCGTGTTTATATTAAAGAGAGAAATGTATATCCCATTAATCGAACAGTATATTAATTAAAATACGCTACTAGAGCTTAATTGATATGATGATGTCGTTTAAATGGACATAGTTTATTGCAGAATCATTATTGCCTTTCAATTTCTGAAGTTAATAAGAAAGTGAAATTTCAACTACAAGTACTGATAACAAAACAAATCCCCCTTAATCTAACTTAAGGTAAACCTAATCTATGTAATAATAAATCTGTTTTTACACGCTTTATATTAGCTTGACCTTTATCTATCTATCTATCTATCATCTCTCTATCTATCTATCTATCTATCATCTATCTATCTATCTGTCTGTCTGTCGATCTGTCTGTCTATCTGTCTA
>JASPKZ010003679.1:0-92229 GCA_030220185.1 Diploptera punctata | reverse complement strand
TGGTGGCATTGAAATAAAAATCCTAAGCAAAGGCACATAATTCCGTTATGAAAAAATGAAGTTCAGATAATACAAAATAAAATAAAAGATTCCGGGCAATAAGGCTGTATTCCAAAATTAGTGCTGTGCACAGCTTCCGACCAGGGCTCAACACAACACCACCTAGAGGAACACGCCTCTGAAGATGCCTTCCGTAGTCGAGCGAGAAACGTCTGGAGAACAACAGTTATGGACCACGGCCTTATTCTTTAGCACGGAATCGTCTAATACTCTGACTACCGGCACTTAAAAGATCCTTAAACCTGAATGAAAAGCCTCTAAGCAAAATTTACCCAATTTTCCCGTCCTCGTACTACTTTGGTTTCCTAGATGAGGCGGACTACTCAACGAAAACAAGTGTAACTAAATTCTTCCCTGTAGGGGGAGAGCGCCTAAATCTCTGTTAAGGGAAACATGGGCTTACAAGAAGAAGAAAAATGTAGGAATATAGAAATGTTTAAAAAATCATCCTAACATTTTCTTTATTTTCTCATGTAAAATAAGTAAATGGAGCTAAGTTCCTATGATTCTCACACAACATAAATGTAAAACCAAGACATTAATTACATTTCCATCTCTAGCGTTGTGTACGTAGTCTATACTTGTGTATTCAAAAGGGAACACCGATGTGCGGGAAGAAAGGGGGTAGTCTCATGTACCAATACAAGATCCCTCAACTTTTAGTTCTCAAAACAAACATACTGATTCACCGTTTAGTAATATATATTTATTTTTTAGTTTATTTAATGAAGTTCAAATTTTCATAATGTAAACGAAGAGATAACACTTCAATTTGTCATCCGAAAGATTTTTATAGCTTGAAGGGAGCCTATTATTTCATTTCCTTAATTTAATCTCCACCTTTATAGGCACCCTAACGTTACCCATTACACACAACCACAACTCAGAAGATATTTGAATTTTGGATCACAAGAACATGAATGATCAGTTCAATGCCATGGCCACATCCGAAACAACACTAAAATTTAAGGCAATACACACCAGCCATTCAATTATTCATAATAAGCAAGGCGGATATGATATGTAAGCCTATGATTACAATGGCCAGATGATGCAGGACGAATGAAAATAATTTTAATTGAATTCCCCCATACAATTCCCCTTAATTTCTCATAAGCTATCCTTGATCCAGATGGACTTCTGGTTATATGCTCACCTCTGGTTCGATAGTCCCCGAATTGGTGGTGGTGTTCGATAGTTTTTTTCCGATCCCATACTTCTCGAATTATTACTAAATTTAAAACTGTACGCATTCATCATACTATTACCTTGTTAACCCATTCGCTTCAGTTTAAATGCTGAATGCATTTTCCCAGAAACCGCATTTAACTTAACGTGAATTATATTGTATATTTTCAGAAATTCAAAACAAACAAAAGATAACGGTATTTGAGATTACAATAAGGGTGAAGGCAAAAACACATACCTCTACTATTCATAAATATTAACTAAAGATTACCATGCTAAGGGATGTACAAAATATTACGAAATATATAATAGCAGAGTTAAGCGAGTGTACCTCGTCTTCTGAGTTGAAGGCCATTTAACTGCCGGCGAGTCTACCTCGTCTTTTGAGGCGAATGGGTTAATGAAGAGAGGCGAGAAGTACACAAGTTGTTGTTCTAAGACGTTTTACCTGATTTCAACCATAATGACATAACCAGCTTCTGTAAAATGCAGTCCCATAAAATGAAATATTCGTATAATTAATTCAATTCACGAATATTAGAAAGTAATTAATTGCAGATTTTAAGTTCCAACCTTATTATATTATCAATAGCATAAAAAAAAATCACTTAATCTTACTACATTTTATTGCGTGTGACATAAGTTATATAATTAAATCTACGAGTATGTTTTATGTAATACATATTGGTTTAAAGATTGTTATTTAATATATAAGAATGTTTGTTTGTTTATTTGTATGTTTTTGTTTGTTCGTACTTTATGCGCGGCCATACCGTTGATCCAATTGAATTGTAATTGGGTTTTTGCAAAATGTTCAGGAGATTCCCTGGATGAACATAGGTTATAAGAGAGTTGAGATACTCAACTCCTACACCCTTAAAAACACCATTTGTAGTGAAAAACGTGAAAAAGTCCCTTTTTACCCTTAAATGGCTTACGCTGCCTAACCATAACAAATGCATAACATTAATGTACACAGAAATGAATATCTAAAAAAAAAAAAAAACTCTACAAAAAAGTCCGCGACAGTATATGTTTATCTCTTATAGATAACATGCAATAGCCAGTTTTGTCTTTCATTGTTGCCAAAGAAATCGGGATAAGTAGATTCCCGGGAAAGCATAGCAGCGGACGGCGGGTATTCTTTTATGGATAACTAATGGTGCACATATATAGAGGTGTTTTAGTGCGTGACAATGAAAATTCTTTGTGTTTTTGTTTCATTTAATACCGGCCTCATTTAATAATTCCGCATACTTTGTTAGTTATGATTAATTAAAATGTGGGAGGTTTGAATGGGACACTCTGTATATATATATATATATATATATATATATATATATATATATATATATATATATAAGTGTTTGAATTGGATTCACCTTGTGGCGTAATGCATAGCACGCTGGGGTACCGACCCAGAGTTCCGTGTTCAAATTCCGTTCAGGCATTCATTTTTCTTATCACGTCATATTAAGCATGCGTTGCTCAATGTCAAAAAATTAATTATACATCGATAAAAGCATCACTGCTATAAGGTAAAATATTCTCTTTAATTGGCAGTGGAGACCGAGTTCCGCTACATCTGGTAATAATGGAAAATATAATATATATAAAAGAAAAATAAATGTTTTAATTTGATTCGCCTGATGGTATAATGGATAACACGCTGGGGTACCGACGTAGAGTTCCGGGTTCAAATCCCGTTTAGGTATTTATTTTTCTTATCATGTAATTTTCTGGCTTACAATTGCCCAAAATGTATATAGCCTATATATATATATATAATTTTCTGGCCTACAATTGCCCAAAATGTGTATATATACATTTAGGGCAATTGTAGGCCAGAAAATCGCGGGTTTTGTTTGTCCTTTTTTGTGTTTTTCGACTTTTTTTTTGGCTTATTGGTCCTTTTTAGCTTTTTTAAATCTTAATTTTTAACTTTATTTTCTTTTGATTACATTTGTACCATTTCAAAAATTCAAGAATCCGCTGAGTCTAGTCCCTTCTTTTAAAAACACTATCTAATTTAACTTCTAAAGACATTTCATATCACAAACACTTTTGTTCTGCGATAAACTATTGAACCCTCACAAAATATCCAGTTATTTTTAACCATCAGCCTATTGATCACCTAAACTATTGTATTTCGTGTTATTTTTCTAATGAGTTGCCACTTTGTGAAAATTACCTCGGGAAAAGGGTGAAGACAGTGAGGTTGTCTTTATCCACTAGTTACCAACTATAATATTTTTGACGTCCTTTTTCCAGTTTTAAGTCTTCTTTTAGGGTATTTGTAGGTGTTTTCAAAGGTGTTTTATAGGCATTTTATAGGTCGTCTACTCCCGATATCTAGTGATGACCCTTTCACAGACATATCTGTTGATGTTGTTCACGTGACGATTAATTCATTTCTTAAGTTGGAGACCTGTTTGTGATTTCTTCACTAACACAACTCTTACTTACTTACTCACTGGCACTATCGAACCCGCAGGTTCATGGCCGCGCGGACATAAGCTCTCCATATATCCCTATCCTGAGCTAATGATTTCCAGTCATTCCCTGTATAATCTACTTCCCTCAAAACTAACACAGCTCTACAAAAAAAAATTGTTGCCCTGGATATCTCTGCGAATTTCTATGTTTTCAAGTGCACAGATTACGAATATATTCATGAAAGTGCTGAATGTGCTCTAGTTTTTATGATTTTGCGTATTTTATATTTTAAATAGTAAACGGCTTGTTACTAATAAAATTATGTTTCCAGTCATGATTTGATCCCCACTCTCGCACCACTCACTCCGCACATCGACCGTGATCTCAGTTATTTCGCAAAATTAAGGTACTCACAACGTGCATCTGGATAAGTTTCCATGTATAAATACATGTGGATACACAACATACCCTTGCTTCATTTGTTTGTGGGATAGTAGAGCAAAGCAACTTCATTGGGAACAAGATGTGTGGCCTTTGAGAAAATCCTTAACTGTCGGTAAAGCAAATATACAAGAAGAAACAAAATCATACTTCCACCATTACATATCAAGTTAGGTATGATAAAACAATTCGTCAATGCATTGGACGAGGAAGGAGAATGTTTCAAATACATTGTGGAAAATTTCCTAAGCTCAGTATGGAAAAGTTAAAAGGCGGAATAATTGATGGTCCTCAAATTCGGCAATTGATGAAAGATGCAAATTTTATCAAAGTTATGAATTCCGGAAAGTGAAGCTTGGAAGGGTTTCATTTTGGTAATAGAAAATTTCCTAGGTAACTATAAAGCACCAAATTATAAATAAATTGTGCAAAACATGTTGACAAGTTTCAAGATTGTAGGGGCAAATATGAATATAAAATTACACTTTCTCCACAGTCACCTGGATAGATTTCCGGGTAATTTAGGAAATTATAGCGACGAACAGGGAGAGCGCTTTCATCAGGATCTAAAAGTAATGGAGGAAAGGTATCAGGGTAGATGGGACCGTCACATGATGGCAGATTACTGCTGGTCTTTAAAAAGAGATTGCCCCCTAAAAAGTATAGAAGAAAATCTTATATAAGGCGTATGACTGAAGTATAACATGGGTTTTCGACATTTTTATTTCTATTTACGTCGGTGTATACTAATTTTTCAAAAACCAATTGACGTTATAAATATATCTGTTATTTTTTCATATTTTCCGATTTTGTAGTGTAAAACTAAAATAAAGGTTAAAAAAAACAGAGCAAATCTTCCAAAATCATTGATAGTTTCATGAATTGTGAGCATAAATATATCCGAAATTAATCTTATATCAAGGGCAACAAAACCACTGTTGTTGACCAGTGTAATTCATCGGGACCGACAAATGTTAAGTTTATAGTTTATTGTACTTATACGTCATTTAATTTTATTTATTAATTTGTGATAATACATTTATGAATTATATTTTAGTAGGATATAATATTGGGTTGTACTATAAGTAGTTACATGAACTGCTTTCAAGAGGAAAAACAGAGAATAGCAATGGCAAAAGAAGCTTTTAACAAGAATAAAAGCATTTTCTGCAGACCTTTGGCAAAATAATTACGGAAGAGGCTACTGAAGTGCTTGGTGTGGAGTGTAGGATTGTATGGTGCAGAGACTTGGACATTTCGACGGAATGAGGAAAAGCTTTCGAGATGTAGATATGGAGAAGGATGGAGCGTATAAAATGGACAGACAAAATAAAAAATAAATATGTGCTAGACAGAGGAAGATTAATACCGGAACTCGTAAAGAAGAGGAAAATAAATTGGATTAGCTACTGGCTAAGAAGAAACTGCCTGCTGATGGATGCTCTAGAAGGAATGGTCAACGGAAAGAAGGTTACAGGCAGAAAAATATATCAGATGATAGACATTATTAAAATAAATGGTTTGTATGCGGATAAAAAAAGGAAGGCTGAGATAGGGAAAGAGTGGAGAATGCTGAGTTTGCAATGAAAGACCTGCTATTGGGCAGAACATTATATATTATAATATTTTACTTTCTGTTTGTGAAGAATGTTTGTTCTTTTCAAGTTTTCCCCCCTTCGAATTCTGTAAATATTACAATATTATTTGTTTTTATTTAATATTCTACAAACGTATTGCCTGGTATGTATGTTAGTGGGTTCTAACTGTTAGTTTTTTGCTAAACCGGTCGTTAAGTGGATTCGCCAATTCCAAGACGTCTGCTATTAAACTGTTACAACATTCTCTGCTCCATTTATACAGCATTAATCGCTGCCAAACACATAACTGCAAACTCGAATCAAACAAGTAATTCCATTTTGTCATATTTGAACTCTCACTTCGAAATTAAAAAGCTATTACTGTAATAAAAAGGCTGTAGCCTACACATCAGTATATCACGAAGTTGTACATTCAGTTAACACATTCACATATTAGGGAAAATAATATTTAAATTAATCGAATCCGTCTCAGCTTAGCATTATTATTATTATTATATTATTATTATTATTATTATTATTATTATTATTATTATTATTATTATTATTATATTATTATTATTATTATTATTATTATTATTATTGTCATTATTATTGTTATTATTATTGTTATAGGAATGAGATGCACAAAGAAATTAAACATAGGCTCAATTCTGGAAATGCGTGCTATTATGCATTGCAGAGACTTTTGATGTCCCAACTCCTTTCAAAAAACGTTAAACTGAAAATATATAAAACTATTATTCTACCAGTTATATTATATGGGTGCGAAACATGGACTCTTACTTTAAGGGAGGAAAGGAGATTACGAGTATTTGAGAATAAAGTACTTAGGAAAATTTTTGGACCAAGAGAGATGAACAGACAGGTGGATGGAGAAGACTACATAACAATGAACTACATGGTCTTTATAGGAAGCCAGATATAATAAGAACAGTTAAGTCTCGTAGACTGCGATGAGCAGGACATGTTGCACGTATGGGGAATGAAAGACTTGCATGGAAGCTTCTTGTAGGAAAGCCAGAGGAAAACGCCCAGTTGGTAGACCAAGAATGAGGTGGGAGAATAACATTAACTATGATTTCAGGGAAGTATATTATACAGGGAATGATTAGAAAGCATTAGCTCAGGATAGGGATGTATGGAGAGCTTATGTCTGTGCGGCCATGAACCTACGGGTTCGATAGTGCCAGTGAGTAAGTAAGTAAGTAAGTAAGTATTATTGTTAGTATTATTGTTGTTATTAATATTGTTACTATTATTCTAATTATTGTTATTATTATTGATATTATTGTTATTATTGTCATTATTGTTATTAATATTATTATTATTATTATCATCATCATCATCATTATTATTATTATTATTATTATTATTATTATTAAAACAAAAACAAATAAGTATCTTTTGGCAACGGAAATGGATTTTATATGAAGGCAGCAAGAATTTCAAGAAGAGAAAAAATTAGGAACTCAGTTATAAGAGAGAAAATTAAGATTGAAGACACTATTTTAGATTATATTAAAACTCAGAAAATAAGATGGTACGGTCATGTCCAGCGAATGGAAGAGGATCGGCTACCAAAATCTGTTTTGGAATGGAAACCTGAGGGAAACGAGACAGAGGAAGACCTAAAACCTCCTGGAGTCAGGGAATATGTTTATATATGAAGGAGAAACATCTACAACCAGGAGATTGGATAGACCGACAAAATTGGCTATTAGGAATCGGAGGATGTCAAAGACATTAATCAACCGATGATCTATCTATCTATCTGTTATTATTATTGTTATTATTATTGTTATTATCAATGTTATTATCATTATTGTTATTTTTTTTTTGCAAATGCCCCAGGTTGTCTTTTGACATTCCTGGTGTTCTCATCTGGCATGGCGTACTTGTAACCCACTTCTGAGGTTGGGGCGCCTGGAAGACGGGGTTACGTTGCCCCAATGATAAAATGGGTGATGATTATGATAATGGTGCGCCAGGAGAGTCCCTAATCCTAAACTTAATCTTAGATGAATATGAATGATGATGATTGCGATGGCCATATGATTTCGGGGACTGTTTGGGCCTTAACATTTTCCTGACATTTGTCTTACACGTGAGGAAATACCCCGTTAAAAACCTCACCCAGAAAAACTGTCCCGACCTAGGATCGGACCCGGGCCCGCTGCTTGATAAGGCAGCACGCTACCTCGAGACCACAGCGGTGGGCTTTTATTATTATTATTATTATTATTATTATTATTATTATTATTATTATTATATTTACTCCATTCCATTAATGCAATTTAATCTCTCACCTTACAGGTACTTTTGCATGCCACATGCCACCCGGGCCTTACAGTGACAAGACCTGTCGGGAGAGGGATTTAAATATGTATCACATAATACTTTTTTAACCACACAAGGACATGGAGAGCCTCACCGAATGAGTAATCAGCTCATTGTCAGAGCCTCTTCCGAGACAACAGAACAATAAGACGAAACATTCACATACACACATCCATACTAAAACTATAAAAAACACCATGGTGCAACAGGCCTAAAAGGACCTTGGCCAATTAGCCGGCTGCTGGTTTCACATGCACATGTGTTAATCACAGAGGTAGAGATATCCAGCAGTATAGGGGTGACATCTGGTCAGTATGTCGGGTCTCCAGCCATTTTATAGCTTGTTTCCTCAACCTGGAGCCGCTATTCATTGCAGCAATCCAAATGCCTCACGATGTCGGGTGCGCACCGGTCCCATACTGACCGAAATTCCAAGAAATAATTTCTTTCCCCATGGAGACTCATACTTTAGCAAGTCCCGTACCTATGAGCCAAGGCATCTTTTCTTAACCACTCAGCTACGGCGCGGGACACAATCATATTAAACATGGCAAATATGATAATGATGATTAGGATGGCCATCATACTGTTCGGGGACCATTTGAGCCTTAAAAGTTCCTGAAATTTGTCTTACAGGTGAGGAAAAAACCCGAAAAAAGCATCACCCAGGAAAATTGTCCTGACCGGGGATCCAATCCGGGCCCGATGTATATGAGACAGCGACGTGACGCTATCCCGAGACCACAGCGATGAACTTAATTTTATTTATACATACCTACATGCCTTTTGTCACAGGGCTTACCATATTTAGAATTTTTTAATTATTCCGTCCAGATAGCCTATGCACGTCTATTATTATCTGTACTCATGCATGATCACTTATTTGGAATATTTAAATATAATTTATGAATTTACGATTACTGATGACATTTTGTCCAACTCGCGATTAGTCTATGTGTCCAAGAAAATCAGAAAAAAAATCTGAACCATATTGGCCGACATCGGAATTTGAATCCGAGATCTCCCGATTGGGTATCTCAAACACTAATTTCTGAGGTAGTCAGACTGAATTCAGCTCAGCATTCTAACACAATAATAAGCATTTACAAACGTAAATTGCACTCTCTTTCACTTCTTTTCATGCTTTTGAATTCCAACACTCCTAGTTACGTAGTGTGCAGATCGGAGGATTTACTACAATATTGACACTAGGTCACAAGATAACAGTCTGATAACAATCGCTCTTCATATCACTTTCTCTTATTCAACTTCCTTCACAGTGCCTCCTGGAATTTCCTTCCTCGAGATATCAGGGATTGCCGCACACTTGGTACTTTTAAGTCACGCTTATACAGTTATCTGTTGTTTAATATTTTTTCTTTATTTATTTATTTAAATTTATACTATGTCATTACTAATTTTTATCGTTTTTTATATATCTTGTACATATTATATTTTAATTCTTAAATCTGGAGTAAATCAAAATACATTATACCTGGTTGAGTGGTAGACAAGGCCTTAAGACCTTAACTCTGCCAGGTAAAATAAAGCTATTATTATCATAAATAATAATAGTATTGTGTATATAACACATAATCGTTTATGTTTATTGTAATTTAGATGTAAGACTATTTTTTGTATTTTTTTAAAAAACCTAGTTGAGTGCACTCAAGGCCTTATGGCCTTAACTCTGCCATGGTAAAATAAAGCTGATATTATTATTATTATTATTATTATTATTATTATTACTATTATTATCATTACTATTATTATTATTATTATTATCATTATTATCATTATTATCATTAATATCATTATTATCATTATTATCAATATTATCATTATTATCATTATCATAATTATCATTATTATTATCATCATTATTATCATATTATTATTATTATTATTATTATTATTATTATTATTATTAAGCATATAACATTAATTGTTTGTAAAAATTTACTATTTGTGATAGCAATTTATATTAAAACGCAAGTTAAGAAGATTGTTTCTGCAGTGGTAGGAGTAGACTAGATGTAGAATAAGTAAGGAAACCAGGGATGGGTGAGTGTGTTGTTAATGCATTTTAGAGTGCTTGTATTTCTATAATAATTAACAATTAATATATTTGATAATAAACAGATATTGGTAAAAGTAAAGTCTCTAAGAAGAAAACGTAAAAACCATAAAAAGCACCCCACGCTTTTGATGGAAAAATTATTTTTTTGTAGATAACTCTAGTTTTATTCTAGATGTGTTGGAGATGATTTTTTTGTTGACCACTTTAATTTTATCCCAAGCGTGTTGGAAATTAAAATTATTTTTCATTTTTTAGTTCGGTTTTCTAATAAAGCGTGTTGTTTTAGTTTTTTAAATTATATATTTATTTATTTTTTAGTTTGGTTTTCTAGTAAAGCGTGTTGTTTTAGTTTTTTAAACAATTATATATTTTTTTAATTTTTAGTTTAATTGATTGTCATAAACCGGAATCCCACGAAGATTTAATTGCTTAATACTCTTCTAAAAAAACCTCCGGGCAGGATTTGAACCAGCGACCTATTGATTACCTAAATTATATACCACTACCGTCTACCGTTCAATCAACTGAGCTCTTACAACGATTGACTAAAAAGTCTATAAGTCCGCAACCTATTA
Organism: Diploptera punctata; assembly: GCA_030220185.1. Classification (NCBI taxonomy): domain Eukaryota; kingdom Metazoa; phylum Arthropoda; class Insecta; order Blattodea; family Blaberidae; genus Diploptera; species Diploptera punctata. Next base: position 81,514 of record JASPKZ010003679.1, on the reverse strand, counting down.
TACCGGTTTTTATTTTTTTGATGTCCTGGTGAATCTGACCAGGATTTTAGAAAACAAATTATGGAATTATTGTATTGTCATTGGTCCTTTACAAGTATACAAAGTTTCAAGTCGATCCAATGTTTTTAAGTGGGTGAAAATCGTGTTCAAAGATTCCGTTACATAGATACAGGTCAAGCTAATATAAAGCGTGTAAAAATCCCAACACTCTCAATTTCTGATCCATTTAATATGATCTACCTGTATTATAATTTATATGTGACTATTATTTATTTTATAGTTTGAAACAGAAACATAAAATAAATTCAGATTCATTTGTCAAAATCGTTTAAATATTAGTTTAATGATCTAGTAAAAAAATTACTAATTGCATGAATTATGTATTTAACCTAATAAACAATGTGTATTTCCAGACTATTTAACTCATGTACCAAATGGGAGTCATTGACCAACCACGTTTCAATGAATTTTGTTTTACAACCAATCACAGTTGTGTTTCACCTTGATATTTATCTACTTCTGTTTGTCACATTAAAGAAAGCTCCTCCTTTTTAATATTCTGAATAGGTCAGAGCATTATTTTGCAGTGACTGACACTCTAACAAATATGTTGAATATAGCAAATAATGAATAGATTCCTTGGAACTACACATTTGATAGTTGTGTGTTCAATAACTGTGTTTTAAATAATAATTTTACAGAGTTGTTTCCTAAAAAAATAATTAATAACCTAGAATGTTCGTTATAATATACAGTTTGATATGTTTCATTTCTTCTCCACTAGGGTGCATTCTTACAATATTGCGATCCTATTTGGCAATAAATAATATGATCTAGTTGCAGTGGATGAACAAAATAAGCATAACCAAATATTTCTCATTTGTTTTCAAACATCTCCATTTACATTAAGTATATAAATATTTTTAAATAACTATATTTAAATAATGATTTGTGAGTAAACAGCTTAATTTTATTATTTAAATAGTCCTAACAAATACCACTCTTGATTTCCAAATCCTCTGGATAAATTGGAAATCACTCGTGGTATTATTTATGATAAATACGTAAAGTAAATAAACCCGTGACACAACATCTCTGATGAGCCAACATCGACTGTAATGGTTACTGACACAAATTTAACAGATGTGTAGTCAGGTGGTTAATTAGACGAAGCCCTACACCTTCAGTTTCAGTTTCCTTAATCGAATTTAGCTACTACTCATTGGATAAATATTTAGTTATGATTACGAGGCTGAATGGGTCAGGCACTGCACAAAAAAAATTATATATATACTTTAATTTGGAACAAGATTTCCAAAAGCAGCATTTAACTACAAGCCTAGAGGTTCAAGGAATGTAGGAAGGCCAGTGAAAAGATGGACAGAACAATTGTGTGGCGGAACAGGCATTTTGCGTAGCCCCTGAAGTGAAGAAGAAGAGGAACAAGAAGAAAAAGAAGACGAATTTGGAATCGAATCTGAAACCCTGGATATGCTAGTAAAACGAGATGAACTTTGCATCAAGAAGGCGGTCTCCAGATGTACCAATGAGCATGAAAACACTTTTCGGTTATAAAAAAATAAAAAAAGTAGATGGTAACATATACAGGGCTTCCAATATAAAACCGGACACGCCTCACGGGGTTTCACCCGTCAGGCTGCGCTCTCTCCCCGTCCGCATTTCATTCTGCCAGCCGCAGAGTGTCCGGTTTTATACTGGAAACCCTATATATCCACCGCTGTGGTCTCGAGGTTGCGTGCTGCCTTGTCATGCAGCGTGCCCGGGTTGGATTCCCGGTCGGGAGAGGCTCCTGGGTGAGGTTTTCCCCGAGATCAATATGTTTACCTTATTTTCTTTCAACTTTCTCTAGTACTGATCTTGCAATCATTGTGGCTTCCGTCGCTATTAATGTCCTGCAACCACGTGTTTGAGGTTTACCTCTACCATCTTTCACAATTAAATCCATTTCAAAATTATTCGTGGTAAAATTTTATTATCCATCTCTTTCAAATATACATTCCATTCTAATTAGTATATTTTATAAAATCAATAATTTCACTTTTACTATTTTTTTTTATCATTTCTGTCTTTCGAGTCTCGAATATCTGACTCATTGATATTAGTAATCCATTTACAGAACTAAGAGCGTCCATTTGTAATCAGCTTTCATGTTTACACTCCATATGAAATTAAGGTTCAAAAACATTCACAGGGATTTATAGATTAAATTTTAAAATCCACTTATTGTTTTAAAGATACCAAAACGAATATTTGGTCTCACAAGGGTTAAGAATAGAGGAAGCTTCACAATGAGGAACTCCATAATTTACATTACCCTAATATTGTCGAGGTTAATAATAATAATAATAATAATAATAATAATAATAATAATAATAATAATAATAATGTTTTATTTAAGCTGGTAGAGTTAAGACCATAAGGCCTTTTCTTTCACTCAACTAGCGGATAATAAAATCATACAAAAATATATACTTATTACAATTTTAAAATATTATTAAAATATAACTAATTAAAGACGTACGTGGATGTTGTCTAATACTAACAAAATAAGGAACAAAATTAAATAAAATAGAGTAAGAAAAGCTTCCTAGATGGATATTTATAGGTATATTCAAAATTGTTGATACGAACAATAAGAGAAAGATATATAGAAAAAGATGAAGATGTTTATGCAGTATTTGTTGACCTGGAAAAGGCCTTTGACAGAGTAAATTGGAATAAACTCCTGAAGATCTTGAAGAAAATTGGCGTGAACTGGAAGGAGAGGAGGCTCATAAGTAGTCTTTATATGAAACAGGGAATAAACGTTAAGATAGGAGAAGAAATGTCAGAGGGAAGACCTAATGAAGAACTGCTTCAGCAATACGGGAGGCGTAAACATGGGAGGAAGAAGAATAAAGTGGATAAGGTTTGCTGATGATATGGCTTTGCTTGCAGAAGATGCAATGACACTGAGGAACATGCTGGTGGAGCTAAATAATAAGTGCGAGGATTATGGGATGAAGATAAATATACGTAAATAAGACGAAGGCCATGATTATAGGAATGAAACCAAGGAAGGTAAACATGAGGATTAAAGATGAGCCCATTGAGTAGTGGAGAGCTTCAAATACTTGGGTTGTACATCAGTAGTAACATGAACTGCGGTCAAGAAGTAAAGCAGAGGATAGCAATGGCAAAAGAGGCTTTTAACAAGAAGAGAAGTACTTTCTACGACCTTTAGCAAAAGAATTACGGAAGAGGCTAGTGAAGTGCTTTGTGTGGAGTGTAGCATTGTATGGTGGAGAGACTTGAACATTACGACCGAATGAGCAAAAGCGACTGAAAGCTTTTGAGATGTTGATATGGAAAAGAGTGGAACGTATAAAATGGACAAAGTAAGAAATGAAGATGTGCTAGACAGGCGTACAGCCTTGTCACGCAGCGGGCCCGGGTTCGATCCCCGCTCGGGACAGTTTTTCTGGGTGAGGTTTTTATCGGGGGTTTTCCTCACCTGTAAGACAAATGTCAGGAAAACTTTAAGGCCCAAGCGGTCCCCGAAATTATATGGCCATCGCAATCATCATCATTCATATTCATCTTATCATCATCATCCTTTATCGGTGTGGAAAGCAACGGGAAGCTACCACACTTATAATTCCCTAGTAAAACTGCAAAGCATAGCATGAAAATGCTATGATTGCAGTGAACAGTGAAAGACCTGCCTTCGGGCAGAATTACTATGGATGGATATCTAACAAAGTATGCGGAATTATGAAATGAGGCCGGCATTAAACGAAATAGAAACTCTACGAATTTTCATTGCCACACATTAAAACAGCTTTATATGTGCACCATTTCTTCAATATTTTCTTCTGAAACACGTGTATGAGCACCTCCTGATTCTTTTTTAACGCTTCCAGTCGCCAGAAACGTCTCAAGCCATGTCTTAATGGTTTTCCCATCTGGCGAATTTCCTCCATATTCTCTCCGGTAATCTCTTTGCACTGTAATTATTGACTTCGTCTCTGCACACCAGAAAACAATTTGTGCCCGCCATTTTGTTTTATGTCATTATTGTCCAACATGCGACAGATGAATAACTGCAACAGTGAAAACAAAAATTCTTTGAGTTTTTATTTCTTTTAATACCAATCTCATTTCATAATTCCGCATAGTTTGAGAGTTATAATTAATTAAAGTGTGGGAGGTTTGAATGGGACATGGTGTATAATGGAAAACATATTTTAGGGAGACGTCTGCCAGAAGGTTGACTTCGACCATGAAGTCTGCAACGGTCTACGAGGCGACGTGATACCAGGCGATCATCATAGCGGCTCAAGGGGCGGAAGCATCAACCCTCTCTAAAGGGGTTAATACTTAGAGGAGCATGAGTAGATGCTCTGAGACAGCAGCCCTGTCATTATCCTTATCCTGCACAGCGCTCGTAACGCGGTCAGAGGACATTTATTACTACTGATTCATCTCAAAGCAGATAGTAAACAAATAGAGGCTGCAGAAATGAAGATGTTGAGAGCAATAGCAGGATATCAAAGGACCGATAACAAGAAAAACGAAGATATAAGAACAGAACTTAATATATTTAATCTCTGTGAAAGAATAACATATTATCAAAATGTTTATCTTCAGCACGTATTACGAATGAATGAACAGCGCATGCCAAGAAGAATGTATCATTATAAACCAAAATGGAGAATAATGTTGGGAAGACCATTGAAGAGATGGAAGGACCAATTCGACCTATAATGAGATCGGAACAGACCATTGGGTTTAATCCTTGTTGTTGTTGTTGATGATGATGATGTTTTTGAAGTATAAGCAGGTAGTTGTTTATAATATAATATTCGAAAAGAGAAGATTCAAAAACAAAGATTGACTTTATGCTTACATAAATGAAAGTTTGTTGTGACATATGAGAAGGAGAGTCGGAAGGACAAGTGACGTAATAGGAGAAAGATTTACAGTCAATACCAGGAGGGGATTCCGTTATAACAGTTTTGTTTCTTAACAGGTGCCGTACCTTGAAATGCTCTCGCCATGTTTTGACTGCAGGCAAATAATTACTCAAACTCGACGTAAAAGTCAAAGTTTCGTAAGGAGTCAATCTTCACTTTAGCATCTAATAAAAAATGCTTGTTATGTACCTTGAAGTTGTTTTTGAAGATACTTTAAAATAATATAAAATACATAGGACGTTTCGAAATGATGATTTAGGTGCTAATGAAATGCTCAAGATGTATCTATAAAATCAACACTAATAAAATTCATTGTTTAAAACCGTTGAGGTGGATAGTCACAAAATAAAATAAGTTAAAATGTACCTTCTTAGGTCAGAGTCGTCGTCCTAACTTATTAAACGGATATGTATGCTTTTTTGTCTGAAGGCCTTTCAGAATCTCTATTCCATCTTCAGCATGCATTTCTTCGCTACATTTATTGATGTTCTCGATACTGGTCTTAGGGTCAGTTTCACCAAGAGAGGTAACTGTATTACGCCAGTTTTCCCCATGTATAATGCATAGCTTAAACTGGCGTAATACAGTTACCTCTCTTGGTGAAACTGGCCCTAAATGTTTAGTCACGGACAACACTACATTAAGACCAGTATCGAGAAGATCAATAAATGCATCGAAGAAAGACCTGCTGAAGATGGAATAATAATAATAATAATAATAACAATAATAATAATAAATAATCCATCCATAGTAATTCTGTCCGAATGCAGGTCTTTCACTGCAATCATAGCATTTTCATGCTATGCTTGCAGCTTTACTAGGGAATTGTACGTCATATGTGTGATAACTTCCCGTTGCTTTCCACACCGGCGAAGGATGATGATGATAGCCATATGATTTTGGGGACCGTTTGGGCCTTAAAGTTTTCCTGACATTTGTCTTACAGGTGAAGAAAAACCCTGATAAAAACCTCACCCAGAAAAACTGCCCCGACCGGGGATCAAACCCGAGCCAGCTGCGTGACAAGGCAGCACGCTACCTCGACACCACAGCGGTGGACAACAACAACAATAATAATAATAATAATAATAATAATAATAATAATAATAATAATAATAATAATAATAATAATAATAATAATAATAATAATGCTTTATTTTAGGTGGCAGAGTTAAGGCCATAAGGCCTTCTCTTCCACTCAACCAGCGAATAGTAGAATTATACAAAAATTACATACTTATTACAGAGATTCTAAATGGCCTTCAGACAAAAAAACATAGATAATTATTCGTTCTGTAAGTTGAGGACGTCTGCTCTGACCTAAGAAGGTACATTTTAACTTTATTTTATTTTATGTATATATAAGGCTGAAATTTGTTTATGGGGATTTCGTAGGGAATATTTCTGGAAAATAATGAATCATAACTACCTTCGCTTGATGAGTTCGATAATGCCAGTAAGTAAGTAATTAAGTACTATGTTGTCATTTCGACATTCTGGTATCCTCTCCTGGCATGACGTTATTGTAACCACTTCTGAGGTTGGGGCGCCTGGAAGGCGGAGTTACAATGTCACGATGATATATGATGTGCCAGGAGAGGACTTAATCCTAAATTTGATGAATTTATGATTGGATTTCAGGTAAACCCCTCTCCCATTGTTCGGATCTTGCTAATATTTGGATAATCTATTTATAATTTTATTTCGTTACTTCCAAAGGCAATTGGAATAATTGTTCCTTTCCTATTATTAATCCTTAAATTGGCAAAACAGTAATTTCTGGTATCAATTATTTAAATGTGGCGGACCGTACTGAAAACGAAACCGTGCATAACTGTTGTTATTAGGTAGGCCTATATTGTGTAATTACACACATATTTCAGCAATTTCTTATTCTTAGCTTTCTTCTGTGTTATTACAACTATGAGATAAATTAAAACAATTAATTAATAATTAATAGGATACATTGGGAATTTAAGGGTTAAATGAATACTATTTATATTTAATAATTATGGCTGAATACTTAATAACGCTGATTTGGAATATTGGTATCGATATTATGACACTTAAGTGTAAATAAAGATTTTTGAGCTTCCATTTCAAAAATAATATCTAAATATCAGAGTTCTTCGAAAAGTTTCATGTTGATCCTTGGTTTTTAGAGGCTCGTTGATCAAGTGTGGATTCGTGTTTTTGTGAGATGTTCTTTTATGTGTTCTTAAAATTAATGATTACCGTATGTGAATCGATTACGATTCATGACACTTCAAGATTTAAACTCATCTTCATCATAACCTGTATCAAGAAGAAAAGTGCCACTGAATATCCGGGAAAAGAATATACTATTTAACATGTCATTTAGAATATTTAAAAATTTTATTTCACCCATTACCTGCCACTTATTTTAATTATATATTTTTTTACAAAATTTGATTGTTTCTAAATAATTTATCTATGAAACCCTTGAAAAACTTATTTCAATAAGAGCGTAACGGTTAATTTTATAAGCTATTTATATTTAAATGAGGCACTATATTATACCCAAGTTCAATCGAGTGATAATGTGATGCCACTACTTAGGAAAGTTGAGGAAGTTTATATGAGTTAAGTAACAAAATATCTTGCATTCATTTTAACAATATAAAATCGCAATCATAGAAATTTATGGTTACATCCTTTTTCAAGGGAGTTAGTCAATTTCATTAGATCATTTTTTTCAAATAGTAACACATGATAGTGTAAGAATGGAAAATAGATGTGGTCCTCAATTGGGGATCATTGGTGTTAATAGGTTAATGACACTCTTCGACAACATATGTTATTAGTGTCGCCAATTCCAGTCTGGATGTAAAAGGACCGACAAGGTTTGCTGAAAGGTCATATTATTCTACACGTAAGAATATTTCTTTTGCATCTGCTTTATGAAATTTAATTTCTATGTTTTACACCACTCTTATAAATAGGCGGACATTAGACACAATTTAAAAAAAACTGGAAGAAAAATATATTTTTATAGTTATATATAAGAGAAATATAGAAAAATGTAATTTAAATTGAACTGAATTGAATTGAGTAGCTAAATAATATCGTCCTTACATTCCATATGGTAGAATAAGCATATTTGGAAGGACACAAAAAAATATTGGTAAAACATTGGTGGAATTTGTTGCAATGTATGGAAGTGAGCTATGGACAATCAATAAGTACTACAAGAATACACTAATAGCTTTAGAAATGGATTATTTACGCAGAAGTGCCAGAAAGTCAAAATTAGAACATGTCACAAATAAGGAAATTAGAAACATAATGGAAGCAGAAGAAAGCATAATTGAAAGAACTGAGGAGAAGGAATTAAAGTGGTAAGGACATATTTTAAGAATGGAAGATGAGCGATGCCGAAACTACTATATTAATGGCAACCGACCAGAAAGAAGAAAAGAGGGAGACCAAAGTTAACATGGAAGGAAAACATGAGGATAGCAATGCAAGCAAGAGGTCTAAGCATTGAAGATGCACAAGATCATAGGTTTTTGAGGTTTTGGCACGGGAAGACGGCAGCAGTTGTAAAAACCCGAAGATAGATAGATATATAGAATTTAGAATTATCTGGGTTACTGTCGCTGACCACAAACTAAATGTAAGTATAAAAAATTAGAAAGGATAAGTTGGCATGCATAATAAAAAAAACGAAGTGTGTTAAAACGTGAAACAAATCTAACAGCGTAAGTAAGTAATTACTTGAAAGCAGGAACATGCTTTCGATTACCGCATAATAATAAATTTAGAGCTATGAATGGATTCACATCATTGATTTGGAGGCTACGATGTTATATTGGAGATTTATAAACGATACGCTATGAAAACTATGTCACTGACAACAGGAAACTTAAACTGATGTTCATCATTCTTTTTGATCTAGTTAGTTCGTATACCTAGCTATTTTTATTACCCTCGTAAAATGGTTACCTTGTTCTGCGCTGTTCATTCTTACGAATAACTGAACTTGAATTTTTCAAGGTGTATGTCATCCATTTCTTATTCTATGTGAGGTATTCGAACTTCGATACGTAACGTCTGATACAGGATTAATTCCATTTCGATCGCTTAATTAAAAATACATTTCAACGCAAAACTAATTGTGAATGAAACATTGTTTTCTATTTTATTTTTCATTCCATTTACAATTCTTAATACCTCTATGATTTAACCTTGGTGAAGTAGAATAGAAAGCCTTACGGTCTTAACTGCATGATGTAAAATAAATTATTTATTATTATTATTATTATTATTATTATTATTATTATTATTATTAGTAAATGAATATTAAGGTAGATTATATAATATATGAGCAATTTAAATTAGTATTGTTATGTACGACGAATACAAGAAGAAAAGGGATACACAGAAATACATAGGAATATTGCCCACCTGGAAAAGAGAAAAAGGAAGACCTGGAAACTCGTGGATTCAAGAAATAAGAACTGAAATGAGAACAAGTGGACTGGAAGACTCGGAATGGATGTATAGAGACGAGTGGAGAAGAAAAATAAAACTTTAGGTACAGAAAGGTGTGCAAACATTGGAAATCTGTATATAATAATAATAATAATAATAATAATAATAATAATAATAATAATAATAATAATAATAATAATAATAATATAATAATAATAATAATAATAATAATAATATAATAATAAAATAATAATAATAACAATTACTATTATTATTATATTATTATTATTATTATTATTATTATTATTATTATTTATTATTATTATTATTATTATTAAACTAAATATCTGTTTATAGGAGAAGAAATGGAAAATATAAATTTCAACAATGGACAAGAACTAAAACCTAGAATTGAATGCACTCATTTAGGAACAAAATTAGACCATTCAGGCGGCAACACAGTGGAAATTAAAAATATAATCGCACAAACAAAGCAAGCAATAAATGCTTTAAACACTGTTTGGTGGAGCAAAAATATTACAAAAATAAAAAATTACAAATATATCAAACCATAATTCAGAGCATTTTAACACATGGTGCTGAAGTCTGGCCAATTCCTACAAGGGAAATGAACAGAATTTTAAGTACAGAAATGGACGTTTTAAGAAGATCAGCTGGATAATCTAGAATGGATAGAACACGGAATAAAGAAATAAGGGAAATTATGCGTGTACAAGAGGAGCCGGACATCACAGACATTACAGTGGTATGGCCATGCCAAAAGAATGTCAGAACAAAGGTTGCCTAAAATTGTTATGGAATTGATCCGAATAGAAAAGAGGAGAGGAAGACCGAAGAAAACTTGGATAGAAGGGATACAAGCAGCTATGAATATCAGAGGATTGGAGGAAGATCAATGGATGGACACAAAGGAATGGCGATTGGTTTCAGGAAGACGGCGGCAGCTGCCATGATACTGGATGATGATTATTATTAATAATAACATTTATTATTATTATTGTTATTATTATTATTATTATTATTATTATTATAATTATTGTAATTACTCTCCCAGTTTTTTATAATTTAAAAGCCAATGCCGTGGCGAGGATGTGCTAGAAGCAAAATGGGTAGGCAGGAAGATTTGAAATCACACATTAGATAGAGTACACAAGGTGACAGATATCTCGAATATCTGTTGTAGCCGGTGTTCTAGGACGCGAGAATAAGAGAACACAAGAGAGACATACCTAGAAGCAAGATGGAGAATTAAAATTGCCTACCACACCTGGAATCGAACTCGGGTCTCCAGAGTGGAACCTTGGGACTACTGATCATGCCACGGAGACAATAAGAAATGAAAGTCTAATTTATAAATATATATAAGAAGTTAGTTTTCAATACTCGAATGTCTTTGTGTGCTGTAAATGCATTATCCGATTAATCAAAATCAAATTGTATGCATTTTTCATAGGTACTGAATGCACATAGAATTATTTATGTTTGGTTAGTTAGTTAGTGACTGTGTTTACAGCTATAATATTACAAGTTAAAAACAATCCATATATACACTTTCAGGCGTAATAAAAGTACTACAATATTTATACTGAAGGTACCCAATTTTTTTTCAACTCAATATCAACATAAACCTCACGATTTCATAAAATTTCGCAAAAAAGAATAAATACACATGTAAATAAATAAGCATATATATAAACCATATCAATAAAATTTGAGATTACTGTGAGATATTGAATCTAGTTTAACTAATTACTATCTTTGCTTTATTATCAAGTTTCACACCTTCTTGCGCGCAATGAATCTACTATTATTCTGCTCCATATCTCTCTGTCATTCCGATCTCCATCGTCCAATACTTTTTCCCCCATGCTGCTCGAAACGCCATCATCCACTTTATTTTTTTGGCCGGACTCTTCTTCTTCTAACAAGTGGCAGCCACTCTAGTATTATTCTTGGGAATCCGTCTTATGCCATTCTTTTGATATGATCATACAATTTTGTTTTTTTTAATGAAATCTACAGTTGAAGTTTCAACTTTCATCTTTTGTTTAATTACACTGTTTTTCTTATTCCGTCTCTTCTAGAAATTCCAGCTGAACGCCTCCAATAATCCATTTATGGAGAATTTAATTTACTTGTTCTAGATTTTAATTTCCATGTATTATTCTAATCAAGTCCACCGCTGTGGTGTCGAGGTAGCGTGCTGCCTTGTCACGCAGCGGGCCCGGGTTCGATCCCCGTCGGGGAAGTTTTTCTGGGTGAGGTTTTCATCGGGGTTTTTCCTCACCTGTAAGACAACTTTCAGGAAAACTTTAAGGCCCAAAACAGTCCCCGAAATCATATGATCATCATCATCATCATCATCCTTATCATTATCATCATCCTTCACCTGTGTGAAAAGCAACGGGAAGCTACCACAGCTACAATTCCCTAGTAAATCTGAAAGCATAGGCCCTTGGCCTACCAGCTGGCTGCGGCCATCACAACCACATTTGTTAGTCATAGAAATATGCAGTTCTGGTCAAAATTCAGTTATCTTTCAAGGATACATTAAACTAAATTGGGTAATCATTTGGTTTACCTCGAAAGAATATAGTTTCGATGTTCTCCGAAAACCCATTCAAAGCTTGTAAGTTGAAAATGTAATTTTATATTATTTAGATTATCAACATTTGTATATTGAAGCTAGTATATCAAAATGTCTTTTTCTTTCGTCGTATTTATGACAAAGGAAATATGTCTCGGGAACGTACAGATATTTGCACTACAAACTCTAGAAGTCAACAAAACAGATTCTTTATTACGATGCAGTGTTAAGTTCGTTTCTAGGCAAAACATGAAATTCACATTTCCAGCATAACATTTATGTTTGGAATCTAATGGAGGCCACACTAGTTGGATCATTTCGACTTCTCTAAATTGCTAGTTTGATTTAGTAATAAGTGCCTCCATTAACTTCATTTTATGAACTTCATTTTAACATTATTAATGGTGAAGACTATCTTTTATTTAAGAAAGTACAGAAAAAAAATACTAAAAAAAATTATAATGATGTAGGTTTTACTCTACTCACTGCGGGAAACCATTTCTACGGTCGCTTTCCTAGAGTCCGCTTCCAAATATGCACGGAGTGCGGATAGAGTTTTCTACATTCAACTTGTCTTCCCAAACATTACTATAAATAATATAATTATCCCTTATTCTTCTTCAGTATATAGATCTTGGACTACATCTAGACGCAAATTAATACCTGGCACACCACAAGTGAAACACATATGTAAAAAGACTTTCTCCATCTTACATTATCTTAGAGCGTGTAAAGAATTTTCTCCCAGTTTCGTTAAAACAAATCCTAGTGGCAGAATCTTGTGTTACCACACTTCGATTTGTGACATTATATAATAATGATCTAAACTATTGCCTTGTCGCAGAGACTGCAGCGTGTTCATAAATGCTTGCATTCGATTCATTTTCAATATCCGCCGTTATGCATACCCATATTTCCGAACACTTTAATAACCTCTCTTGGCTCCGTCTTACTGACAGACGTAAATTGCACTCTCTTTCGCTACTTTTCAAGCTTCTGAATTCCTACATCCTCCTACTTTACCTGGCGTCCAGATTTTGAGAAGTTATCCTCCTACCACATATTGACACTAGGTCACAAGATAGCAGTCTGCTAACAATTCCTCTTCATAGCACTTCCTCCTATTCTACTTCCTTCACAGTAGCCTCCGCCCGCTCCTGGAATCTCCTTCCTCAAGTATATCAGGGGTTGCCGCACACTTGGCCACCTTCTAAGTCACGCTTATACAGTTACCTGTTGTCTAATAATTAATTTTCTCTCTATTTATTTAATTTTATACTATGTCATTAATCTTTTTCCTCGTTTTTTTATATATCTTGTACATATTATATATTTTAATTCGTTAAATTTAGAGTAATATCAAAATACATTTATAAATATTAATTGTATTGTATTCATTAACTTGTAATCGTTTTTATATATATATATATTGTAATTTTCGATTTAAGATTTCTTTTGTGTATTTTTTTTTAAACCTGGTTGAGTGGTGAGACAAGGCCTTAAGGCCTTAACTCTGCCAGGTAAAATAAAGCTATTATTATTATTATTACGAGAATATCATAAAATTAAAATTATATCATGTATCTTATAAATATATAATATGTTCTATAATATACGTTTTATATAAAGTTAAACTTTTCTTTTACTGTAGGTATATTGAAATACTCGGGTAACAAAATTCTATGTGGATATTATCATTTATTAGTATACAGTGTTAAACTGTTTGGATATATTTGGATTGATTGATACATAATCAGGATAATCCAAAAAAAAATCTGCTGTTTTTTGTTTGTTTCACAATCTTTGAGAATATAAAATTCATTGGCGTTATTTATTGGGGATATGTACATAGCAAGCACAGAGGGACTTGGATTTATTGATATCTAGCTAATACACCGGCGTGCGCTGCTACTACCGAAACAAATGATAATTAATGTGCTTTTATGTTTAGTTGAATAAGTAGAAGAAAAAATAATTATAAATTTATATTTTTTATATATCCGGTGCGGATTACCCGGCGTTGCCCGGGAATCTACTTATCCCGATCTTCTTGGCATAAATGAGCTAAAAGACAAAATTCGTTATTGTGAGTTATCCGTAAAAGTATAACCGCCATGTGCTGCTTGCTTGCACAGGAATCTATGTACTTGTCTCGATCTTCTTGGCATCAATGAAAGACAAAAATGGTTATTGTGAGCTATCCGTAAAGAGATAAACATATGCTGTCGTGGACTTCTTTTGTAAGTCTTTTGAGATATTTCAATTCTGTGTACATTAATGTTTTTTGTGTTTGATATGGTTTAAGCAGCGTAGGCAATTTAAGCGTCCAAAGAGCTACTTTTTTTCACGTTTTCCACTACAAAGGGCGATTTTTAAGGGTGTAGGAGTTGAGTATCACAACTCTCTTATAGCCTTTTTTCATCCCGAGAATCTTTCTGAACATTTTGCAAAAAGCCTCATCACAATCGGATCAACGGTATGGACACGCATTAAGTACGAACAAACACAAACAAACAATTTTTATATATTAGATAAATATAAATTTTTCCTAGAAAATTTACAATTGGAACTTGTCCCTTTTAAGTTTTAATGCGAGTATTGATTATTTTTTAAATAGAAAATGTAACATCGAAATTATTTTCCTGACGTTTCCTTAATCTATGCTCAAAATCTACAAGGAAATTACCTAACTCAAAATTACACACACACACGCACACGCGCACACAAAACCCACAACACACTCACACTCACACACACACACACACAACAATACATAATATATATATATATATATATATATATATCCACCGCTGTGGTCTCGAGGTAGTGTGCTGCCTTGTCACGCAAGCGGGCCGGGTTCGATCCCCCGTTCGGGGCAGTTTTTCTGGGTGAGGTTTTTTTATCGGGGTTTTTCCCTCACCTGTAAGACAAATGTCAGGAAAACTTTAAGGCCCAAACGGTCCCCGAAATCATATGGTCATCATCTTTATCATCATCATCCCTTATCATTATTCATTCATCATCATCATCATCATCCTTCGCCGGTGTGGAAAGCAACGGGAAGCTACCACACCTACACAATTTCCCTAATAAAGCTGCAAGCATAGCATGAAAATGCTATGATTGCAGTGAAGGACCTGCCTTCGGGCAGAAGTTACTATGGATGGTTATGTATATATATATAATAAAATTTCATTACCGGTATTATTTTTTCCTATTTAATATTCTTATTATTGTCAGTTTAACTTTCCTTTTAGATACTTTTACACCCCTTTATACCAACAAGACAGAATAACTTTTCGGAAGACAATGTTTAAACGCTTGATCACACACATACTTTTTTAATTATACAGGGACATGGAGAGCCTAACCGGAGGAGGAATCAGCTCATTGTCGGGGTCGCCTTCGAAACAACACGAACATTTATGACGAAATAAACGATTCACACCATATATTCGTAACAAAACAAAATGGAAATGATAGGATTATTGTGAAGCTCAAATATTGTTCGGGAAGTATATTAGGCGTTTTAAATGTTCCCCAAATTTGTCTTAGAAATGAGTTGCTGCGATCAAGGCAACGACTTTACCCCGAGACCATAGCGGTGTACTGTTCTTAATTTAAAATTTATAACTAGCTATTAACTAAGTAACTCACTGGACACTATGAAACCCCTAGGTTCATGGACCGCGCGGACATAAGCTCTGAGCTAATGTTTTGATAATCCCTGTATATATCTACTTCCCTCAAATTACGGTTAATGTTGTACTCCCAACCTCATTCTTGGTCTACCAACTTGGCCTTTTCCCTCTGGTTTTAATACAAAAACTTCTTCTACGTCCCTCTTTCCATTCTGCATTCGTGTCACATGTCCTGTCCAACGAGACTTAACTGTTCTTATTATATCAGGATTCCTATAAAGATCATGTAGTTCACTGTTATCCAGTCTTTTTTTAACAGTGAACTACATGATCTTTATAGGAATCCTAATATAAATAAGAACAGTTAGTCTCGTTGGACAGGACATGTGACACGAACGCAGAATGGAAGAGGGACGTAGAAGCTTCTTGTATTAAAACCAGAGGGAAAAGGCCAAGTTGGTAGACCCAAGAATATATATATATAATATATATAGACATGAAAAGAAAAAAATAATTGCCTGAGTCGGTCTTTGAAGCCGAGTTTCTAACTTTAAATGTTAGCGTTCTAACCAACTGAGCTACTCAGGAATCTTACCATAAACATTTATTTTTCTTATATATATAATATATATTATATATATATATATATATTATTCTCAATTTACACGAGAGGCAGCGGGATATCGTTCCAACTTCCATCTAGTAGCTACTATAAACAAGAAGCATTTTTATATATATATATATATTATATATATTATATATATATCCTGATTGATTCCGATTTGAGGGTCTTTCCACTTTTCAGCGGTTGCCCTTTTACCAGCCGTCTGCTGGCCCTTCACATCCACATGTGTCAATACAGAGGTAGATGATCAACAGCCATTGTAAGGGTGACATGTGGTTAGCATGTCGAGTCCCCCAGCCGTTATAGCTGGTTCCTCAACCTGGAGCCGCTACTTATTGTAGCTACCCAATTGCCTCACGATGCTGGGTGGGCCACCGGTCCCATACTGGCCGAAATACCATGAGGAAAATTTCTTCCCCAGCGCAAGTCCCGTAGCTCTGCGCCAAGGCTTCCTACCTTAACCGCTCGGCTACGGCGCGGGACTATATATATATATATATTATATATATATATATATATATATATATATAATTTTAATTAATCGCTGAGTGGAACTTCCGAGATTGAAGCTTTCCCAGTACAAATAAAACTCTGAAGATATCTTCATAAAATACAAAAGGAAACATTTCAGTGCTTATAGGATCAAAGTGACATGTTTGTAAATTTAATAATATAAATTAAAATAGGATTTAGTCATTTATGTTTGTATTGCATTATACACGGCCCGTAAAGTTGCCGAAGAGTAAGTATTAGGGACACGATGTACCCTCAAGGCGGATTTCATTTAAAGAACCAAAACCGGGCAAGCAGAACCTACACATTAGTACATTATGGCGAGCCGGCACACCCTAAGCCCCCCGCCGGGCGGATAGCGATTTGCGCGTCCTCGAACAGCTGGCCTGAGATCCACGTACGAAACTTTATAATGTCAGTGTGGGAGCGAGCGGATGAACGGAGGGGAACAATTGTAGGTAGAACTTGCCATCAACATTTTCATGAAAAAATCATTCTAAAACGATAGACCGTTAAGTCTAGGGATAGCGGGATTCGCGAGTCTCCAAGGCGAGTGGGAATCGAATCTCAGTAAACGGTTCATCATCACTGCATCCAGGGGCGCTCAATGTTTGGCACGCCGGTGTTGACAGTAATGTTCACGTTATAGTGAAGAGGTGATCGATACCATTAGTGCTTGCGTGAACTTTTCTGTTAAATCTACTTACGTCTTTAAATCATTAATTAGTAATGAAACCTTAATTAATTGGTATTTTATACAGTTTTATGATTTTAAATTAGTGCTATTCTATGTGGCTTGAAGTACTAATGTATTTAAGTGGGTCAGTGAGTGAATTCAGTGTGAAGTGTAGTCTGCTTTGTGTTATATTGTGTAAATTGGATTTAATTAGTGTTTGTCAAAATGATGTCCTTATATAGGACTATCAAAGGTACCGGAACACAGAAACGATCTCAGGGAGAAGAGGTAATGAAAAATTAAATATTTATTTAATATTCGAATAACACTATAGTGAGGCCCACTATTAAATACACATAAATTCGGATTATGTTTATGCTATTTCTTCAGGAAAATATAACTATTTTTATTCATTTTTAACTCTTTTACGTACGAGGACAACCCTCAACCATCGAGACTATAAAGGGTGCTAGAAATCCATTAAAGTCCTTTCTTCTTTTCTTCTTCTTTTTATCCAATGTAGACAAGGTAATCTGTTCCTCTTCAATGTATTGGCCTCAATTTTATTTTTCCTGAAGAAAACAGCTTCAAAATAACCCCTTCATAGTGCTTTAACCGTGGCTCGCATTATAATATAGATAAAATATTATTAAAGAAACGATTCGAATTAATTCTGATTATCTAAGATAATTTATATACATTTTTATTTTTTGTCTAACTGTTACTTGTATACAGTGGCTTTTTTAAATACATTGGACAATAAAAACATATTTATAGAGTGAAAAATAATTTAAATGTTTTGGAATGTGAGTCCTAAATTATTAATCAAATTATATGTCATAGCTCAATATTTATATTCTAGGTAGGATATCAACGATATTCAGTGTTATATATTCGATTAAAATTAATTTAGTTTTATATCTTAATATTTTGCACATATGGCTATTTAACTCAATTTTCCTAAACGTTCACGTGTAGTTTGTCATATTTATTATAATGGATTGTTTAATTTTATAAGAATAAATATTTAATTAAATAAGATAAAACTTACAGTTTTTGTTGATTTTCATATTTATTAAAATATAAATTAGTTACAGCTGTTTCGGTACTTTGCAACTTCTTCAGACATGATAACAATTAATGAATTTGTTATTACAGTACATAACAACGGTAAACTATGCAACAATAATATTTTTTTTTTCAATCTCTATTATAAATTTAAAAGAGGGCGTTCATTCAAATCTAGTTGGGAATTTAACAATTTATTACCACTTTTCAATTTATTTATTTATTCAACTTCTAAAAAGATTCCAACTTCTTCCTTTTGTCACAAAACATGTAACATTTTAAAATTTGATCAAAACCATAATCATATTGGAGTAGGTGGTTAGCATATTTTGAATTATCTAATTTCTGTTATATGCTCTCATATGTTCCTTTATACGAGAAATAAAAGGTCTGCCAGTTTGTCTATATAGGCATTGTCACATGTGCCACCCTTCAATTTATATAACACCTGATAATTTTTCCTTTTTTACTTTGGTTTTTTATCGTTTTTATTATATTTTGTGAAGTTTTTATTATTTTTAATGCCATAATAATGCTCAATTTTTTAAATTAAGAATAAAATACTTTTTTTTACTGTTATATTAGTTATTTTTCTCATAGAGTCATTACAAATTAAAATTAATATAAATGACAAGATATATTCATGGAAACGTGTAGAAAGAATGCAAATATTAATAGAGTATTTTCTTGTAATTTATCAATTTTTTAAATGGATAGTGTCGACTTTCTACATTTTTATTAGTACATTTTATATTCGACTTTTGTTTTATTAATTGGGCCTATTTAACAAAAACTGAAGTGGATGGAAAACGAAATTTATGTTTCATAAAATATTCTTATAACTTGTTTTTATCACTTCAAAACTGTTTTTCTGCTACTGAATATAATAGGATATTAAATTTATCATGCTTGATAGAGATATTGGTGCAGTGATTAACTTATTCTGAACCTAATGCATGTCAATAGAAGACCCAGAACCCGACCAGAGATATTTCAGGCCTAATGTGTAAACCTATTGGTAGTTTACATTAATTTAAGTTCAACTTCTTTTACTTAGTTTTTAAACATTCTAAAGTGTTACAGAAAAACGTAGTACGGATTGATAACCGTAATCATAGAGAAGATTTTTTTATAATTTCCTGTGTGGAGCACAAAATGCTACATTGATATTACAACTAGACCGTGAAAGCAATTTCTTAAAAAAGTAGATTATTGATCTGGCGGGAATAAAAATGTCTTCTATAGGTCATAATTTTTAAAGTTTGGTATATTCTAAATCACTCATTGCGGTCAAATAAATTACATGCCTTGAGCCGCTACAGTTCCGTATTTTACTTAATTATCTGGTAGACATACTTTAACTATTGGCAATTATGAATGAAGGCAGGAGACCAATCCATGGCTAAAATGTAATTGTTTTGTATATGGCCTATTAGGGACACATTTTAGGTTTATTGATAACAGGTTCAAGATTCCTTTAGCCTAATATCCTAAATCATAAGAGGAAAATTAAATAAATGGAACAGATGAGGCTATATACTGTAAGCCTAAGAGCGTGCAGTACATAGTAACTTGGTTATATAGTAATGGAACAGAGAGGCTATATACTGTAAGCCTAAGAGCGTGCCGTACATAGTAACTTGGTTATATAGTAATGGAATAGAGAGGCTATATACTGTAAGCCTAAGAGCGTGCAGTACATAGTAACTTGGTTATATAGTAGGAACAGAGAGGCTATATACTGTAAGCCTAAGAGCGTGCAGTACATAGTAACTTGGTTATTAGTAATGGAACAGAGAGGCTATATACTGTAAGCCTAAGAGCGTGCAGTACATAGTAACTTGGTTATATAGTAATGGAACCAGAGAGGCTATATACTGTAAGCCTAAGAGCGTGCAGTACATAGTAACTTGGTTATATAGTAATGGAACAGAGAGGCTATATACTGTAAGCCTAAGAGCGTGCAAGTACATAGTAACTTGGTTATATAGTAATGGAACAGAGAGGCTAAATACTGTAAGCCTAAGAGCGTGCAGTACATAGTAACTTGGTTATATAGTAATGGAACAGAGAGGCTATATACTGTAAGCCTTAAGAGCGTGCAGTACATAGGAACTTGGTTATATAGTAATGGAACAGAGAGGCTATATACTGTAAGCCTAAGAGGCTTGCAGTACATAGTAATTGGTTATATAGTAATGGAACAGAGAGGCTATATACTGTAAGCCTGAAGAGCGTGCCGTACATAGTAACTTGGTTATATAGTAATGGAACAGAGAGGCTATATACTGTAAGCCTAAGAGCGTGGCAGTACATAGTAACTTGGTTATATAGTAATGGAACAGAGAGGCTATATACTGTAAGCCTAAGAGCGTGCAGTACATAGTAACTTGGTTATATAGTAATGGAACAGAGAGGCTATATACTGTAAGCCTAAGAGCGTGCAGTACATAGTAACTTGGTTTATATAGTAATGGAACAGAGAGGCTATATACTGTAAGCCTAAGAGCGTGCAGTACATAGTAACTTGGTTATATAGTAATGGAACAGAGAGCTATATACTGTAAGCCTAAGAGCGTTGCAGTACATAGTAACTTGGTTATATAGTAATGGAAACAGAGAGGCTATATACTGTAAGCCTAAGAGCGTGCAGTACATAGTAACTGGTTATATAGTAATGGAACAGAGAGGGCTATATACTGTAAGCCTAAGAGCGTGCAGTACATAGTAACTTGGTTATATAGTAATGGAACAGAGAGGCTAATATACTGTAAGCCTAAGAGCGTTGCAGTACATAGTTAACTTGGTTATATAGTAATGGAACAGAGAGGCTATATACTGTAAGCCTAAGAGCGTGCAGTACATAGTAACTTGGTTATATTAGTAATGGAACAGAGAGGCTATAATACTGTAAGCCTAAGAGCGTGCAGTACATAGTAACTTGGTTATAAGAGGAAATTAAATAAATGGAACAGAAGAGGCTATATACTGTAAGCCTAAGAGCGTGCAGTACAGTAGTAACTTGGTTATAAGAGGAAATTAAATAAATGGAACAGAGAGGCTATATACTGTAAGCCTAAGAGCGTGCAAGTACATAGTAACTTGGTTATATAGTAATGGAACAGAGAGGCTATATACTGTAAGCCTAAGAGCGTGCAGTACAATAGTAACTTGGTTATATAGTAATGGAACAGAGAGGCTATATACTGTAAGCCTAAGAGCGTGCAGTACATAGTAACTTGGTTATATAGTAATGGAACAGAGAGGCTATATACTGTAAGCCTAAGAGCGTGCAGTACATAGTAACTTGGTTATATAGTAATGGAACAGAGAGGCTATATACTGTAAGCCTAAGAGCGTGCAGTACATAGTAACTTGGTTATATAGTAATGGAACAGAGAGGCTATATACTGTAAGCCTAAGAGCGTGCAGTACATAGTAACTTGGTTATATAGTAATGGAACAGAGAGGCTATATACTGTAAGCCTAAGAGCGTGCAGTACATAGTAACTTGGTTATATAGTAATGGAACAGAGAGGCTATATACTGTAAGCCTAAGAGCGTGCAGTACATAGTAACTTGGTTATATAGTAATGGAACAGAGAGGGCTATATACTGTAAGCCTAAGAGCGTGCAGTACATAGTAACTTGGTTATATAGTAATGGAACAGAGAGGCTATATACTGTAAGCCTAAGAGCGTGCAGTACATAGTAACTTGGTTATATAGTAATGGAACAGAGAGGCTATATACTGTAAGCCTAAGAGCGTGCAGTACATAGTAACTTGGTTATATAGTGATGGAACAGAGAGGCTATATACTGTAAGCCTAAGAGCGTGCAGTACATAGTAACTTGGTTATATAGTGACCTTTTTTGCATTTCTTGATGGTTTTGGATGCAGCTACAGTATATCACAGAAAAAAAATAAGAATATGGCGGCTACTAAAATATTATTTATCCATAGCATTAACGTATTATATCTTCATTTTAGGCAATATGAAGACATATATACGAAGAACAAGGTTGGATTGCTACAATTTGTGATAATTATACCCAGTAGGCAGTTTTATTGTACTTACAGCAATGGCGACCATGATTGAAAGTTCAACTTCCTTCATTTCGGGGTTGCCAACCTAAATAACTATACTGTAATAGAATAACTATACTGTAATATTACATATCACAAACCACGTGTGGGAAGTAAGGCCACTACCATATATATATAGTAATTCTGCCCGAAGGCAGGTCCTTCACTGCAATCATAGTATTTTTCATTGTTATGCTTGCAGCTTTATTACGGAATTGAATAGGTGTGGTAGCTTCCCGTTGCTTTCCACCCCGGTGAAGGATGATGATGATAATGATAGGATGATAATGATAAGGATGTGGCCATATGATTTCGGGGACCGTTTGGGCCTTAAAGTTTTCCTGACATTTGTCTTACAGGTGAGGAAAAACCCCGATAAAAACCTCACCCAGAAAAACTGCTCCGACCGGGGATCGAACCCGGGCCCGCTGCGTGACAAGGCAGCACGCTACCTCGAGACCACAGCGGTGGACATATATATATATATATAATATATATATATTATATAGGCCTAATATGTACTATAATATATATATATATATATATATATATATATATATAAATATCCAAAAGGTAGTGTTAATATACATTATACGAAACAAATCACTGCATTTTAAATGAACTGAATTTTATTTAAAACAATATAAAACAATAAATACGTACTTTCGCCATTTTATAATTAATTGATGTCACGGCTGTGCCTGTAGTTTCAACTTATAAACATTGCCCACACTGTTAACGTTAGTCAGTTGTTTATAATGAACGCAAATATTTACAACAAACATGTTATTATTTTATTATTATTTATTATTTTGAAAACACCATCGCGCAAAAAATAATGTACAACGCAAGTTTGTGAAGTGTTATACAGAATCTCGGAAATTAAAAATCTCGCTATCGCTCGGTTTTTCAACATTTTACTCGCTTCTGTAAAAACCACTTCCTTATCTCGCATCGTAATATACTAATATCACATTATTACGTATTTTGACACTAATTTAAGTAATGTTTACTCGTTTCTTTTTCTATTGTTTTATAGACAATATTAAATAAATGAAATCAGCATATCTTACAGGATACATTGCCAATTCAAGTGTTTATAACATCTCGCAATTAAAAAAAACATCGGCCGCGGTGGACTAGTGGTTATGCTCCTTGCCTCTGGTCCCGAGGGTCGCAGGTCCAAACCCGGCCGGGGTCGATGGATTTTTTAGGATAGAAACATTCCAAGGAGCAAGTCCTCCGGGAGGGACTTTAAGCCGTGGGTCCCGTGTCTGAAGATTTTCAGGCTCGTAAAAAATCCTTAAGCCTTAATGAAACGGCCTCTAAGCAAAACTTACCGAATTGTCCGTCCTAGAACTACCCTTGGTTTCCTAAATGTCAGCATGAGGCGGAACGCCTACCACTCAAAAATGACATCTGTACGAAAACAAGTGTAACTAAATTAGTATGTTCAAATTCTTCCCTGTAGGGGGAGAGCGCCTAAATCTCTGTTAAGGGAAAACATGGGCTTACAATACAATAGATACAATTTAAAAACATAATAATATTAATGACGCTCTTTAACAACTCAGAACATTAGCGTAGACTTGAAGAGGAATTAATACAAATAAATAAATAAATAGTAACTACAAACAAGTTGGAATTTTCTCCTCGCTTCAATATTCAAAATTAAATTAACCTTACGGCAAATACTACTTACTTACTTACTTACTCCACTGGCACTATCGAACCCGTAGGTTCATGGCCGCGCGGACATAAGCTCTCCATACATCCCTATTCTGAGCTAATGCTTTCCAATCATTTCCTGTGTAATCTACTTCCCTCAAATCATAGTTAATGTTATTCTCCACCTCATTCTTGGTCTACCAACTGGGCGTTTTCCCTCTGATTTTCCTACAAGAAGCTTCCATGCAAGTCTTTCATTCCTCATACGTGGCAACGTGTCCTGCCCATCACAGTCTTACGAGACTTAACTGTTCTTATTAGCCTATATCCGGCTTCCCATAAAGACCATGTAGTTCATTATTATGTAGTCTTCTCCATTCACCTGTCTGTTTATCTCTCTTTGGTCCAAAAATTTTCCTAAGTACTTTATTCTCAAATACCTCGTAATCTCCTTTTCTCTCCTTAAAGTAAGAGTCCATGTTTCGCACCCATATAATATAACTGGTAGAATAATAGTTTTATATATTTTCAGTTTAACGTTTTTTGAAAGGAGTTCAAAATTAAATTAACCTTACGGGAAATACATATATTTATCGCTTTATGCTCTTGCGTTTGGATCGGTGTTCTGATTAAGTTTCAAGAGATGTTCAGCTGTAGGAAAATAACAAATTAGACTATTTCCCTTGATATTGTTACTACTATTACAATCTTAACAGAAGATCTCTATTATTTTAACTTATAACATGACGATAATATCTGTCCTCAGATGCGGTATATAACCATAGGTAACAATAGCATGTATTTCTTGTCCTGAACACATTTGTTAAACATCTCATCAGTTAAGATAGTTACGGCTATGCTGATGTGAGATTTATTATCACACATAAAAATAAATAAAAGTTTAAAAAACTAAAACAACACGCTTTATTAGAAAACCGAACTAAAAAAAAGGAAAAGTAATTTTAATTTCAACAATTAATTATATATATATATATATATATATATAATTTTCTTACAGACTTTACTTTTACCAATATCTGTTTATCATCAAATATATTAATTGATATAGAACATCCCACGCTTTTGATGGTAAAATTAATTTTTTTTGTAATAACTATAGTTTTATTCCAGATGTGTTGGAGATGATTTTTTTGTTGACCATTTTAA
The DNA here is from genome assembly GCA_030220185.1 of Diploptera punctata. NCBI lineage: Eukaryota > Metazoa > Arthropoda > Insecta > Blattodea > Blaberidae > Diploptera > Diploptera punctata. The sequence continues at coordinate 56,030 of JASPKZ010003679.1, read as the reverse complement.
TTTTATCCCAAGCGTGTTGGTAATTAAAATCATTTTTCATTTTTCAGTTCGGTTTTCTAATAAAGCGTGTTGTTTCAGTTTTTTAAACTATTATTTACTTTTTATTCTTTAGTTTCAATATTTTACAGAATAAGATGAAAATGTAAATATCTTTAAATTCGATACTATTGTAGTATGACCTAAAAGTAATACTCTACTAAAAAAAATCAGAATCTGAATCAGAATCAATGTTCGTTCAGTGATGAACGAACGAACAAGTCTGCACAGAATGCGGCTTTTTTATGGCGGCTACTATGCAGTTCCGTCGACACTGTAAATTTTGTCGACATGGGTACGAAGGTAAAAAAAAAAAAGAAAAAAAGAAACCTCCGCGCCGGATTTGAACCAGCGACCTATGGATTACTGAAATTATATACCACTACAGTCCACCGCTCTACCAACCGAGCTCTTACAATGATTGAACAAGAAGTTGACAAGTCCGCAACCTATCATACCGGTTTTTATTATTTTGATTTTGCGCTGATTCTTGCCAGTATTTTACTTACTTACTTACTCACTGGCACTATCGAACCCGTAGGTTCATGGCCGCACAGACATAAGCTCTCCATACATCCCTATCCTGTGCTAATGTTTTCCAATCATTCCCTGTATAATCTACTTCCCTCAAATCATAGTTAATGTTATTCTCCCACCTCATTCTTGGTCTACCAACTGGGCGTTTTTCTTCTGGCTTTCCTACAAGAAGTTTCCATGCACGTCTTTCATTCCCCATACGCACAACATGTCCCTGCCCATCGCAGTCTACGGGACTTAACTGTTCTTATTATATCTGGCTTCCTATAAAGACCATGTAGTTCATTGTTATGTAGTCTTCTCCATTCACCTGTCTGTTCATCTCTCTTTGGTCCAAAAATTTTCCTAAGAACTTTATTCTCAAATACTCGTAATCTCCTTTCCTCCCTTAAAGTAAGAGTCCATGTTTCGCACCCATATAATATAACTGGGTAGAATAATAGTTTTATATATTTTCAGCTTAACATTTTTTGAAAGGAGTTGGGACATCAAAAGTCTCTGCAATGCATAATAGCATGCATTTCCAGAATTGAGCCTATGTTTAATTTCTTTGTGCATCTCATTCCTATTTGTGATTATTGTTCCTAGGTATTTGAATTCAGGCAACTTCCTCAAAATTTCCCTCATTTGTCATTAGCTGTCCATTTCCATTATATACTGAATTTCTACGTGTGATCATATATTTAGTTTTACTGATATTTACTTCCAGTCCTAATTTTCTTAGTGTTACTCAATAGTGTGTGCGTGTTGGCCTTTAGTATCTCCTCGCTATCGGCCAGTAGTACTACATCATCAGCATAAACTAACAGCTTATTAATACCAGCCAGTATTTTAGAAACATTTTTTAAATTATTGTATTGTCATTGGTCCTTTACAAGTATACAAAGTTTCTAGTCGGTCCAATATTTTTAAGCGGGTGAAAATCGTGTTGAAAGATTCCGTTACATAATTACACAGACACTTTTTTGATTTTCTGATGAATCTGGCCAGGATTTTGGAAAAAAAAAAAAACATTATGAAATTATTGTATTGGTCCTTTAGAAGTATACAAAGTTTCAAGTCGATCCAATGATTTTAAGTGGGTGAAGATCGCGTTGAAAGATTCCGTTACATATATAGATACAGATCAAGCTAATATAAAGCGTGTAAAAACAATATAATTGTGAGTTAAAGACAGTACTAGATGATTGTTACCTGGTGGTGTAATGCATTATTATACTCCGTCGTTATGTAAGAATAATGTGGTCAGTGTTTGACCCCAAGCAATACTATAGGACGACGTGCTTAATTAAAAGCTCCAGAATATTTCAAGGCTGAAGTTGTTTGCCAGTTTAGAGAGTTTAACGAAACCTATATATTTTGTTTAAATATTGTATAACCCTAAAACTAGTTTTCTATATCTCATTATTTTTCTTTGTTTTTTATATACGTTAGACAGGGACGGTCTACCAACAATTTAATTTATCTTCCTTGAATATATTTTATTATTAGTTTTAATCTTAAACTTAACTATCATTAACTGGTTGTATTATAGATCGTAATATAATAGATCTTATCTTATTGATCAAATCTTTATTAGTTTTTAATTTTAGAGTTAATTATGATTGTTATATTCTGATGTAATATATGTTTGTCCTGGTGAGTGGAAGAGAAGACCACATGGCCTTTTAACTCAATCAGGCTAAATAAATTTTTAAAAATCACCGGGTTAAGTGGCAAAGTTCCTATATACAGCTCTATTTTAACCAAATTTATTATATAAGGGCCTTTAAAATATTCGCTCCCCAATTAACTCTGCTTCCGCCTTAGTCAGAGACTGTCAAACTATAACATCGTTCAAAAACAAACTAAAGAATTATTTAATAACAAACTAACTTATGAACCTCACTGATAGTATTCTTTTAACAATTAATAAATTAAATTATTTATGAAAAATAATATTAAGATTAACAAATATTTTCATTTGTTTAAATATTGTATAATCGTAAAATTAGTTGTCTATATCTCATTATTGTTCTTTATTTTTATATACATTAGACAGGTACGGTCTACTAACAATTTAATTTATCTTGCTTGAATACATTTTATTATTAGTTTTAGTCTTAATCTTAGCTATCATTAACATGGCTGTATTGCAGTTTTTAATATATTATATATTATCTTATTGATCAAATCTTCATTTAGTATATTAAAGTTAGGCCTAATAGGGATTGTTATATTCTTATGTAACATATGCTTGTCCTGGTGAGTGAAAGAGAAGGTCAGATAGCCTTAACTCCACCAGGCTAAATAAAAAAAAAACTTTACCCTTCCCTTTGTAGACACTTTTACGTGTCCGAAGCCACCCAGTACACGAATTGTTGGGAGGGGACTTTAAACTCTTGATCAAATAACACTTTTTGACCACACAAGCGCATGGAGAGCATCCCTATATGAGTGATCAGCTCAATGCCGGGTCCACCTCCGAGATAATACGAACATACATTCATACTAAACAAGGTGGACATTATATGGATGATTGTAATGATCCGGTGGTGTTCGGAGACGATTTGGCTTTACATTTTTCTAACATTTGCCTTACAGGTGAGAAAAAAGCCCCGAAAAAAATCTCATTCCAGGAAACCTGTCCTGAATGCCACGTAAAAAAAAAGTAAAGTGATCCCACAACAGGCCTCAGGAGGCCCTTGGGGGTAGTAGGAGGTTAAGGCTCCCACTTTTCTAGACAATCGGCACTTTATGTCAGCCGGGTTGTCAGCCCTGCGTGACAGCCGCCTTTACCCCAGAACAAGCGTCTGGTACTCATTTCAGTTAGAGGCTGAGTCGACCCCAGGGCCATAGTGCCGCCAGAAGGTTTGGGTCAGTTTTAAAATCCTGACCCCAACGGGACTTGAACCCTAGACCCTCCGGTTTGTAGCTCATGTGCCTTAACCACTACGCTACGTTCTAGGAACATTTTTGGACCAAAGAGAGATGAAACAGTCAGGCGAATGGAGAAGATAACATAACAGTGAGCTACACAGTTTTGATAGGAAAACAGATATAATAACAGTTAGGTCTCATAGACTGCGATGGGCAGGGCATGTGGCACGGATAGGGAATGAAAAAGTGACGTGGGAAACTCCTTGTAGGAAACTCAGAGGAAAAGCGCCCAGTTGGTAGGCCAAGGTAGAGGTGGGAGAACAACATTAACTGTGATTTGAGGATAGTATATTATATAGGGGATAAATGGAAAGCGTTAACTCAGGTAGGAATGTGTGAAGAGTTCATGTCTGCGCGGCCATGAACTTACAGTTTCGATGGTACCAGTGAATGAGTTAGATAGTTATATAATTTTATTGACACTAAAAATCATAATAATTACATCCCAGTGCTTACAAAACTGAAAATGTACACCAGTCTATTAGAATTTGAAATTACCAACTTGTATTCGATTTTTATTGTACACACACACACACACACACACACACACACACACACACACATACACACACACACACCACACACACATATATATATATATATATATATATATATATATATATTATTTCCGAAGTTTTAATACGTGATGACAGTTCACAAAATAATATATCTTTACCTTAATTTAACCTCTCACTTCGTACTTACTTTTACCTGCCTTGCACCACCCAAGCCGTACAGGGACAAAACCTTTCGGGCGAGAATTTAAATCTATGGACAATCACAACTTTTTTGACCACACAAGGAGGAGTGATCAGCTCAATGCCAGGGCCAACTCCGAGACAACACGAACATTTAAGACAAAACACACTGATACATTTGCCCATACATTCACACTAAACAAGGAGAATGGGATATGGATGATTATCATAAGTAAATGCCACGAATGATTTCCAAATTATCGATAAATTCACGACTCACGAAGTGAGGAGTGAATTTATCTAGAGAATTTGGAAATCAAGAGTGGCATTTGTTAGGACTATTTAACGAAATAAAATAAAGATGTTTACTCCACAAATCATTATTTAACTACAGTTATTTAAAAATATTTTTATATTTAAAGTAAACGGTGATGATTTTTGAAAACTAATGAGAAACGATAGGTAGCCTACGCTTCTACTGCTTCTTTTTTTATCACTGCAACCAGATCATACTATTTATTGCCAAAGGAACGCAATATTGTAAGAATGCTCTCTAGTGGAGAAAAAATGAAACACATCCAATCTGTATATTAATTCTTTTTGATGTCGTATACATTTAAGAAAGTGCAAACAGTGGTTTCTTTTTTTGGTGGTATAATCAATTGCTACAAATGTTGACATGTAAGCACTATTATATACAATCTGGTAGCCGTATTTGTTATAGGCTCAGTCACTGCAAAATAACGGTCAGACCCTGTTTCAGAATATTAAAAAGGAGGAGCTTTGCTTAATATTATGATAATCCTAACGTTGATAATTATTCGTGTAAACACGTCTCTGATTGGTTGTAAATACAGAAATCATTGAAACGTGATTGGTCATTGACTCCCATTTGGGGCATGAGTTAAATATTCGTGGTAAGATGATGTTCGGAGATAATTTGGGATTTAAAATTTTTTCTTGAAATGCCTTACAGTGAGGAAAAACCATTATAAAACCTCACCCAGGAAATTTGATTTTCGCCCCGGGATAGGATTCCGGGCCCCGCTATATCCGAGGCAACGAAGTTGTATCTCGAGATCACCGCGGTAGACTATAATAATAATAATAATAATAATAATAATAATAATAATAATATAATAATAATATTAATAATTTATAATAACTTTCACTGCAATCATAGCATTTTCATGCTATGCTTTGCAGCTTTACTAGGGAATTGTATGTGTGGTAACTTCCCGTTGCTTTCCACACCGGTGAAGGATGATGGTAAGGGATGATGATGGCCATATGATTTCGGGGACGCGTTTGGGGCCTTAAGTTTTCTTGACATTTGTCTTACAGGTGAGGGAAAAACCCCGATAAAAACCTCTCCCAGAAAAAACTGCCCCGTCCGGGTATCGAACCCCGGGCCCGCTGCATGACAAGGCAGCACGCTACCTGAAGACCACAGCGGTGGACAAAATAATAATAATTAATAATAATCAATAATAATAATAATATAATAATAATAATAATAATAATAATAATAATAATAATAATATTAATAATATAATATACTAATAATAATCATAATCTAATAATGATAATAATACTAATACTAATAATAATAATCACTAATAATAATAATAATGAGAGAATGAGAGAGGAAGAAACTAAAAGTACAACCACTTCTTCAATGAATGAAGGAACACAGGAACAATTGGATTAATCTGCCAAAGACTGACAGAAGATAGGATACCAAAGATGGCCACATGATGTTATAATCCTGTGAGGACGAAGATCGGTAGGAAGACCAAGAAGCGCTGGGCTGAACAGATGTGAGATCGGAACAGGCAAAGACCTAAACCGTGAATTTTGATGATGATGATGATGATGATGATGATGTGATGATAATAATAATAATAATAATAATAATAATAATAATAATAATAATAATAATATAAACAGACAGACCTATCCCTTTTTAGTTATTTTTTGTAAAAATGATTAAAACGTTTTAGAAAATCCAGCTCATCTGCTGTTTTTTATTCTCTTTACTCATTAGCGTAAAGAGTAAAACGAATAAGTAATTATATGCCAACATTCATGAAGCAAACATTTGTAATTTGACGTTAAATGTTTAAATTTTCGTACTCAAATTCAAGCAGTTTTAATCCTTCATTAATAGCAAAATTACTCAAAATTTACGAAGGTTATCATCATTATGTAACGTGTTTGAATTTAGATTTAGATATTTATTTGTAATGGATTTTGTAGGAAGTTAAGAAAAGCGAGAAAATGCGTGTTTGTTTGCCTCGGGTGAAAGTTAGACGACACAATTGTATTGGAAAACGCCAAACACGCTTAAGTAACGTTTACTAATTTTTCTATTTAGAATGTATTTGTTTCCTGAAAGCAATAAAAAAACGTCTGTTCCACATTCACAAGGCGAAAACGAATGGGTTCATAATTACTATATACAGTTTAATTACTTTACGACCACTTTGTTTTTTATTTACATTTATTCCTCTCTTTCTTTCCTTTAGTTTATTTTCTCTCCACTTGTAGGAACTTTTAGACTCTTTGGCCTATAAAGGAGCGGTGGGGAGAATATTTTTAATTTTTCGATCCTACATAAATAAATGTATTTTTTGACCACACAAGGACCAGCCATAGCTTCCTCAGATGAAACCTCAGCCAATTTCCAGGATTACCTCCATTAACTACCAAATCACTGGCATATCGAAACCGTAGGGTTCATGGCCGCGCGGACATAAGCTCTCCATACATCCCTATCCCGAGCTAATGTTTTCCAATCATTCCCTGTATAATGTACTTCCCTCAAATCATATTTAATGTTATTGTACCACCTCATTCTTGTCTACAAACTCGACGTTTTCCCTCTGGTTTCCTACAGAGAAGCTTCCATGCACGTTTTTCCCATTCGTGCCACATTTCCTGTCCCACTGCAGTCCTTCGGACTTAACTGTTCTTATATATCTTAGCTCCCTATAAAGACCATGTAGTTCACTGTTATGTCTTTTCCATTCACCGTTCTGTTCATTTCTCTTTGGGTCCAAAATTTTTCCTAAAAATTTATTCTCAAATACTCGTAAACATCTTTCCTCTCTTAGAGTAAGAGTTCCATGTTTCGATCCATATAATATAACTGGTAGAATAATAGTTTTATATATTTTCAGTTTAACATTTTTTTAAAGGAGTTTGGGACGTCCAGTGTCTCTGTACTGCATAAAGCACCCATTTCCGAATTGAGCCTATGTTTATTTGTTCGTGCATCTCATTCCTATTTGTGATTATTGTTCCTAGGTATTTAAATTCAGACTACCTCCATTACAATGTATTATATCCGCTATCCGAGATATTAAGTTTGTTAGTGATGGATTATCATACATAATTCTAAAGGGTAAACGAATATGATTTTGTAAATTGTAAATGTACATGCCCCCACAGAAGATAAAGGACAAGGATCAAGGATTAGTTCTATGACGAATTAGAATGTTATTTGATAGCCTTTCACGATATCATATGAAAATTTTCTTAGGAGATTTTAATGCAAAAGTGGGGCGGGAAGATATATTCAAACCAACAATAGGCAAATTCAGTCTTCATGAAGATAGTAACGACAACGGGGTTAGATTAGTCACGTTGCCACATCAATGAATCTCATGTTAAGAGCACAACATTTCAGCATAAGGATATTCATAAATACACTTGGCGGTCCCAGATGGAGAAACTCGGAACCAGATAGATCATTATTAGTGGATAAAACGCTGGCACAGTAGCATCATCGATGTTAAATCAGTTAGAGGGACAGACTGCAATTCGGATCATTCATCTGGGTCAGATGTGAAAATCAGACAAAGGCTATCGCTTATGAGAGGAACAAACGCTAAATATGATTCTGTAAACTATGAATTTAAAAAACTTGAAAAATGATGAAAAGCCGGGCAAGAATACCAATAATCAATAATTGCTAATAGATTTGAAGTACTGGGAATATTCAGATGTACAATGTTGGCAAAGCGAAAGAGAAAACTGATATAAATAAAGAATGGGCCGGCTATAAGAGATACTATTAAATTGTCAGCATCAGAAAGCATTGGTTGTTTAAAAAAGAGGCAAAACAAGACATGGTTTGATGAGGAATGTGCCGACATCGTAAAGAAAAAGAAAGCTAGCAAAAAATGAAAGGTTACACCATGCCAAATGAGAGTTAAATTTAGAGCAATTGGTGTAGGTAGGGTGACGGGAAACCACCAAGTTACTACAGAGTAGAAGATGGGGAATATTTGCGAGAGAGGATTAATGATCTTTGAAATTGAATGCAAAAAATAGGAACATTGGAGAATATATCAGGGAATTAGTATAGAGAAGAACGGGATTTCAGGCTATAGAAAAACATAATTCGGATATTGAAAAATGGGATATGATTGCAGATTCCAAGCGTATATTAAATAGATGGCAAAAAGTTATTTTAATCAGCTATTAAATGTACATACAGAACAGGACATTGAGGAGGATAAGTTACAGACAGCAGAAATGCTAGTCGCAGAGCCAAGTGCATTAGAGGTTGAAATGGCAATTGAAAAATTGAAGATGTATAAAGCATCAGGTTCAGAGATGAGATCCCAGCAGAACTGATAAATCAGGGGGAGAAAAATTAGATGGACAAGATACGCTGGTTGTCTTACTATGATTTGGGAAAAAGAAGGCTCTTCCAGATGAATGGAAGGAATCAATTATTCGTACCAATTTATAAGAAAGGAGATAAAAATGATTGCAACAACTATAGGGGCATCTCATTACTTTCAACTTCGTACAAAATTCTAACAAATATATTAGTAAGCAGACTTACTCCCTATATTGATGACATTCTAGGAGATCATCAATGTGCATTTAGAAGAAACAGGTCTACAACAGATCAGATTTTTAGTATAAGACAGATTTTAGAAAAGAAATGGGAATATAATGGTACTGTACATCAACTATATGTAGACTTCAAAAAAAAGCATATGATTCAATTAAGAGGGAGAAGTTATATAGTATCCTGCTGGAGTTCGGAATTCCTAAAAAGTTAGTTAGACTTATACGAATGTGTCTAAATGGCTCAACGAGTAGGGTGCGTGTAGGCAAACAGTTTTCAGACACTTTTGAAATCCAGAATGGGTTGAAGCAAGGAGATGCACTATCTCCTCTACTATTTAATTTTGTACTAGAGCATGCCATTAAATCTTTAGAGAATGGAGGAAGGCTTACAACTCAATGGTATTAATAAGCTGTTAGTTTATGCTGATGATGTAGTACTACTGGCCGATAGCGAGGAGATACTAAAGGCCAACACGCACACACTATTGAGTAACACTAAGAAATTAGGACTGGAAGTAAATATCAGTAAAACTAAATATATGGTCACACGTAGAAATACATTATATAATGGAAATGGACAGCTAATGACAAATGAGGGAAATTTTGAGGAATTGGCTGAATTCAAATACCTAGGAACAATAATCACAAATAGGAATGAGATGCACAAAGAAATTAAACATAGGCTCAATTCTGGAAATGCATGCTATTATGCATTGCAGAGACTTTTGATTGTCCCAACTCCTTTCAAAAAACGTTAAGTGAAAATATATAAAAACTATTATTCTACCAGTTATATTATATGGGTGCGAAACATGGACTCTTACTTTAAGGGAGGAAAGGAGATTACGAGTATTTGAGAATAAAGTTCTTAGGAAAATTTTTGGACCAAAGAGAGATGAACAGACAGGTGAATGGAGAAGACTACATAACAATGAACTACATGGTCTTTATAGGAAGCCAGATATAATAAGAACAGTTAAGTCCCGTAGACTGCGATGGGCAGGAACATGTTTCGCGTATGGGGAATGAAAGACGTGCATGGAAACTTCTTGTAGGAAAGCCAGAAGGAAAACGCCCAGTTGGTAGACCAAGAATGAGGTGGGAGAACAACATTAACTATGATTTGAGGGAAGTAGATTATACAGGGAATGATTGGAAAGCATTAGCTCAGGATAGGGATGTATGGAGAGCTTATGTCCGTCGCGGCCATGAACCTACGGGTTTCGATAGTGCCAGTGAGTAAGTAAGTAAGTAAGTAAGTAAGTACACAGAGACTTAGATCTGCTGAAATGAGATACCTCGGAGGACTGCAGGATACACACTACTAGATCACAAAGAAAATGAAGATATCTTAGAAGAATTACACATGGAATCTTTAGAAAACAAAATTTCTGATTATAAGTCAAGATGGATGCAACATGTTCATCGAATGGAAGATCACAGAATACCCAAACAAATGTTAAGATATCAACCTGCAGGAAGAAGAAGACCAGGACGTCCACTCAAAAGACTTCTGGATGGGTGTTTCTCTTGAGGCCGAAACAGGTCAACAAAATGACCTAAATTCGTGAATGTACTATGATATTATTATTATTATATTATTATTATTATTATTATTATTATTATTATTAAGAGTTAATGGCAGTGTTAGTAGGCTATATTTTCTACATAAACCATATAGTGAATTTTGTAATAATAAATGTTTTATTTGTTCAGGCAGAGTTAGAGACATAAATTATCTTCTACTCAACCAACACACATATTTAAATACAAAACTACCTGTAATATTGAACAAAATAAAAAATGTCATATATCATATTAAGAACAGTTTATAGCCCTTATGACTGTAGACTATACATTTATTGGTCAATATACTATATTGATTTAAGAACGTAAAGCATACATAAACGATATAACGTAAGTTAAATAATAATAATCATCATCATCATCATCACTCCAGGGATTAGGCAATTGCCCGTTCCGACTTCATAATGCATCAGCCCAACGTCTTCTAGGTCTTCCAACATCACACGTCTTCCTCTTGCTTTATAATTCTTGCTAATAATGGATATCTCTCCTTACTCTTTCCATCCATATTATCAATCCATTTCTGTCTGTAATTCGTGACTTTATCCGATAAAGACTGTACTTTCAATTCTTCTCTTAGATCCTCATTTCTTATTCTATTCAAGTCTTGTACATCCTTTTACTTGTCTTAGGAACCTCATCTCTGGCGTCTGTATTCTATCCTTCTGTTTTTTCACTGGAGCCCAAGTTTCACATCCATACAATATTGTGGGAACCGCCATAACTTAAATAATAATAGTAATAGTAATAATAATAATGATAATAATAATAATAACCATAATATTAATAATAATCCCTGCATCGATAGTAATTCTGCCCGAAGCAGGTCTTTCACTGCAATCATAGCATTTTTATACTATGCTTCGCAGCTTTACTAGGGAATTGTAGATGTCCGTAGCTTCCCATTGCTTTCCACACCGGTGAAGGATGACAATGATAATGATAAGAGTGATGCTAATGGATGGATGATTTTCGGGGACCGTTGGGCCCTAAGCTTCCTGACATCTGTCTTACAAGTGAGGAAAACCTCGAAGGAAACTTCAGCCAGGAGCCTGCTGCGTGACAAGGCAGCACGCTACGTCGAAGAGCACAGTGGTGGACAACAATTATAATTATAATAAGGATATATGGAGAGCTTATGTCCGTGCGGCCATGAACCTACGGGTTTGAAAGTGCTATTAAGTTAGCTTCTTCTTCTTCCTTTCCAGGATTAGGTCAATTCGACCTGTTCCGGTCTCAAGTCCATCGTTTTCTTGGCCGTCCCGAAGATCTTTTTTCATGTGTGATTTGTAGGCGTTGATCTTTTTGGGTAATCTTGTATTGTCCATTCTGTCTAAATGTTCTTTCCATTGGTATTTGTGCTCTTCTAGTTTATCGAGTATTGAAAATATCTCCAGTTCATTTCTTTTGATTCATTGTGTAATCTATCCATGCGTTGTACATCCTTTTACGGATCTTAAAATTTAATTTCAGTGGCTAGAAGTGTGAGATATATTTTTTTGTAAGTACACACGATTCAGATCCATATAAAAGAACAGGAACAGCCATTGAGTTAGCTGTAAATTATATTAACATCCGGCGTTACCCTCATAAATTCTGATGAAAACTGTGTTAGTTTTCCTCAAGATATTGTTTATTGTCTCTAAATTAATTTTGATGGTTTAATGACCCTATAAAATAAAGTTTAAATGAAGAGCGGTAAATTAAAAAAAATTCATGTCACTGAAATGATAAATCACTCCGAGAAATGTAGTCCGACTTAATGGATCGGCTTCTGTATTAAAATAGTTACAGCCAGTAGTCCAACTGCATTGCTAACGTTTTTAGGACTTCAATTAAAACTAGGTGCTGGCATTCTAGTTCAATTACACTGGTCAACATGATTTTTGTCTCATGGTACCAATACGGTATTTTTTAATAAATCTAGTTTTCTTCCCGGATTTCTGATAGTATATTTTCTCCTGAATTTAAATATGTTACAGGTTTTTCTCCATCATGCAAGGTTTTCGGAGAGGACAGGCATTTATAATTTCAAACACTTTAATATTTTCTACATTCGTAACTACACAATATTCGAACATTCGGACTCACTTACAGAAAGTAAGAAATGACGATTTTCTGCTATAATTTCGCCTGTGGAGCATCCCTCTGTCCACCGCTGTGGTCTCGAGGTAGCGTGCTGCCTTGTCACGCAGCGGGCCCGGGTTCGATCCCCGGTCGGGGCAGTTTTTCTGGGTGAGGTTTTTATCGGGGTTTTTCCTCACCTGTAGACAAATGTCAGGAAAACTTTAAGGCCCAAACGGTCCCCGAAATCATATGGCCATCATCATATCATCATCATCATCAACCACCCTTATCATTATCATCATCATCATCATCCTTCACAGGTGTGGAAAGCAACGGGAAGCTACCACACCTACACAATCCCCTAGTAAAGCTGCAAGCATAGCATGAAAATGCTATGATTGCAGTGAAGGACCTGCCTTCGGGCAGAATTACTATGGATGGGCATCCCTGTTGATGGTCCAACAATAATCGGCCAGCATATTAGGATTCCATTTGCCTTGATATCTCTTTTCCATAGCTGAAATCTCCTGATGAAAGTATTCCTTGTGGTCACTGAGCCAATTATTTTAAATCCATTAGTTGAAATTGAAATAAAAAAACTGTGGGTGATGGAGAAATTCCGAATACATATTTGAAAACACGATAAAAACTGCATTAAGTACAATGTAGAACATATTAAAAGTGTTTGAAAATACAAATTCCTATCTGTCGGAAACCTTGCGCGATGGAGAAAAAACCGATATCATATTTGAATTCAGGAGAAAAAAATACTATCAGAATCACATATTTTTTTCTTTGTGAGATAAAAATAAAGTTTATTTTTTGTTGCTCAGTGTTATGTGGAAGAACTTTGTGCCCTATAAGACTATTTATGTTTTGTATTTCATTCCATTAACCTCTCACTTTATAGGTATTTTTATGTGCGACACGCACCCAGGCCTTAAAATGGCATGTCCTCTGTCGGTAGAGGAATTTTAAACTATGCATCACATACATTTTTGATTACACAAGGACATGTAGGGCCTCCCCGAATGAGTGATCAGCTCAATGCCAAGGCCTCCTCCGAGACAACACAATATTAAGACGAAAATTGTTTGTATGATATTATAAGATTTCATAAACTGTATTTCAGTTAGTCAACAGGCTTTTTACTGTACATATTAATATAACTTGTATATGGCCGATGCATCAGATGTATTTATATATGTAAAATGTACGGATAGTTAAGAATTTAGGGTCTAAATTGATAACATTCACGATAAATCTCCGTTGAAGTATTAGTCACAAAATTAAAATGGAACTATTTAACTCATGCCCCAAATAGGAGTTCAATGACCAATCACGTTCCAATGATTTCTGTTTTACAACCATCAGAGTCGTGTTTCACCAAATATTTATCAGTGTTATAATTACCATATTAAAGAAAGCTCCTCCTTACAATATTGCGTTCCTTTGGCAATAAATAGTATGATCTGGTTGCCAGTGATAAACAAAAGAAGCAGTAGAAGCAGTACCTATCGTTTCTCATTTGTTTCAAAACATCGCAGTTTACATTAAATATATAATATTTTAAATAACTAGTTAAATAATGATTTGTGAGTAAACAGCTTAATTTTTATTCGTTAAATAGTCCTAACAAATGCCACTCTTGATTTCCAAATTCTCTAGATAAATTCACTCCTCACTTCGTGAGTCGTGAATTTATCGATAATTTGGAAATCACTCGTGGCATTACTTATGATAATATAAAACTTATATACAGGAAAAAAAGAAACATCAGAATTAGCCAATACATTAAAAACAACTGACAAAATATAAAAATTTCATAGGCTTATAAAACTGGTGCTGGTATAGGACTGGAAGTAAATATCAATAAAACTAAATATATGGTCACACGTAGAAACACATTATATAATGGAAATGGACAGCTAATGACCAAATGAGGGAAGCGAAATTTTGAGGAAGTGCCAATCTGCAATGTCACATACATAGGAACAATAATCCCAAATAGGAATGAGATGCCCAAGCAGAAATTAAACATAGGCTTCAATTCTGGAAATGCGTTGCTATTATGCCATTGCAGAGGACTCTTGATGTCCACAACTCCTTTCAAAAAACGTGAAACTGAAAAATATATAAAACTATTATTCTACCAGTTCATAGTGTGTGGGTGCGAACCATGGACTTTTACTTTAAGGGAGGAAAGGAGGATTACAAAAGTATTTGAGAATAAAGTACTTAGAAAAATTTTGGACCAAAGAGAGATGAAACCAGACAGGTGAATGGAGGAAGACTACATAACAATGAACTACATGGTCATGTATGGGAAGCCAGCTATAATAAGAACAGTCAAGTCTCGTAGACTGCGATGGGCAGGACATGTGGCACGTATGGGGAACGAAAGGGGATTGCATGGAGGCTTCTTGTACTCGAAAGCCATTTTTTAGGGAAAACGGGCCCAGTTGGTACACCAACGAATGAGGTGGGGGGAGAATAACATTTAACCATGATTTGAGGGAAGTAGACTATACAGGGAATGATTGGAAAGCATTAGCTCAGGATAGGGATGGATGGAGTAGCTTATGTCCGCGCGGCCATGAACCTAGGTGTTCGATAGTGCCAGTGAGTAAGTAAGTCAGTAAGTAAGTAAGTAAGTATAGTAAAAACTGGTAACAAATTTAAGAAAAACACTAAGAATTAACATTGATGAATTGAGTAACTGCGTAGCCCACGTTGAGCCATAGTCCCTCCTTTTCGAGGGAGTTAATTGACCAAGTTCATTTTTAGTTACTTATTTGCCCAAATATGTCATGAGTGGCATACGGTCAACACACCGACCGACTCAGAGACATCTAGGCAGGTAACTAAGGTACTAACATTGAAGAGAACTGTTTCTGCTCATTCTTCTTCTTCCTTTCCAGCATTTGGTCAATGCGACCTGTTCCGGTATCAAGTCCCATCGTTTTCTTGCCGTACCGAAGAGATAGTTTTCCATGTGGGTTGTAAGCGTTGATATTTTTGTGTAATTATTGTTATTGTCCATTCTGTATAAATGTTTTTTCCATTGGTATTTGTGCTCTTCTAGTTTATCGAGTATTGAAAATATCTCCAGTTCATTTCTTATTGCTTCATTGTGTAATCTATCCATGCGTGTACATCCTTTTTAGGATGTTAAAAATTTCATTTTCAGCGGCTTTGAATGTGTGCGATATATGTTGTGTAAGGTACCCCAAGAATCACGATTCCATCTAAAAGAACAGAAACACGGCCATAATTTTATAAAACCTGAGGGGAGTTTCTCTTCAAGTTTTTCGGAGGGCTTCTTCTTATGGTGGCGAGCCAACTCATTTGATCTCGGTTTTTAACTCCTTATTATGTAGCCTATATCCCAATCATAGCGATATGTTATATCTGAAACCAAGTTCGTTTCAAGTGTGCTATCTGTTCTATTATTTCATTTATGTAGCACTATTCTTGCTGTGACTGGCAATTTACCGTGAATGAAAAGCCATTCATAATTTTAGTTTTTGAAGTTGAGACTTTGAGATTATAATAAAGTCCTAATTGATTCAACATGTAAATGGCTCTTTGTACATCATTCCTCTTATTTCTGTATAATTACCAGATCGTCTGAATACATTAAAATATTCATATACATTTCCTTATTAATTTGTATTTATATTGGACTTGAGTTTTTTCCATTTTCTATAGAACCTTGTCAAAATATATATTACAGAATTGTAGATGATAATGCAAACCCTTGGTCGAACTCATTGATTTATTAAAAATTCCTTCACTGGAATAATTAACTAAATTAAGGATAATTTTCTTACCATTATAAAGACCTTTTATTCCTTCATGAGTTGAGCCGGGTACCCTCTTGCCTTCAATATTCCCACGATTTTCTTCTTATCACCTTATCAAAGGCCTTTTCAGATCAACGAAAGCTTGAATATGTGGGTAAATTGGATTCTCGTCTCTTGTCCTATTATCTGTCTCATAGTGAATCTACTGTCAGAGCAGAGGCATTCCTTGTTCTAAAAACCGGTCTATTTCTTCTAAAAGCAATGCCCCCTGCTATTCGTTTTATCTATCTTAGTCCTATCTCCTGCATATATTTTATATTCAGAGTTCAAAATACTGATTCCTCTTTAATTACTTGTTTTTATTTCTGTATCCTTTAAAAAAAATAATAAAGGGGTATACAAATTAAACTACAAATAGCGGCACAAGACATTATAGTAAGAACCCAACAAAGAGCAGAAGTTTTACTATAAGCTATCAACGAACATTTTAAAGACTTCATATATGAGGAAGG
The DNA here is from genome assembly GCA_030220185.1 of Diploptera punctata. Lineage (NCBI taxonomy): Eukaryota > Metazoa > Arthropoda > Insecta > Blattodea > Blaberidae > Diploptera > Diploptera punctata. Next base: position 38,999 of record JASPKZ010003679.1, on the reverse strand, counting down.
GGACAAAATCCAGTTATGCTAACATATTGTTACAGGCAATGCATTGCATATTATATATCGACAATACCCTTACAAAACTGCACAAAGAGAACAATCCAGCAAAAAGAAACGTGCTGGAAGAAATTGAAATTTTAAAGGAAACCAAACAACAAAACTGTTTTTAAATGATGTAATTACTTTTAATCTAATCCTATGGTATTAACTTACCCAAATTCTTCATTGGCCGAAAACCAATTACATTCAGGATCAGTAGATTAGACCGATCTTCTGTTCTACTGCTGATGATGGGACTAGTCACGAAAGGCCTAAACAGAAAATTAATATTTTACAAAGTTGGGAGGAGACGAACCTACAAGTTAATAATTTTATATCATAATTTTAATTTCATAATTTAGGCTTTAGAAAAAGATGGTATATACTAAAATCTGTTCTATCTCTTAGAATATAATTTTAAAACACTTTTCGCAACCTATATATTGACAGATATATAATTTATAGTCAAATTAAGAGCTCCATTAAATTTAATGCATAAATAAATGTTACAAAAGATGACTATGAGTAAATAGTACTATAAAAGCATGATTCTATATTATTTGTTGAATGTGAGCGCATTAGTGAAAGAGTATGTGCCACAGAAACATGATTGTAAGCACAATGAAATTGTTCTCTTAGTCACATTAGAAGGAGGACATGACAATTCTTAACAATTCGAACACAAATCTGTTACAAGTTATCTTTCAACGCTTGTAATTGGAGCGATTTTCACCAAACATATAACATTTTCTACCATAACGAAAGCAATTAGTGTCATAAATACTTGACCTACATACTTAGTACCGTAATTTCGAAGCTCATGATAATGTTTGGATGTCAATAATACTCATCTTTTTCACTATAGCACAACAGAGATCCTGGTGGAAATTATAAATAATCATTCGAACATATTAATGATTGATCCATACGAAATCATGTACAGTTGTTGAGACAACAACAATACTGATTTGTATTGTACTTAAGTATCACACATTAATTCAGTTACAGAATGGATTTACAGTTATCACTATCGCTTTCAAATATATTAATATACATGGTGTCTATGGAATCATTATCCATTACCTGGACTGTATTTAAACATTGTTTGGGTATATAACACTGTTCGGTATGTTGTTCTTACCTCTTACTTACTTACTCACTATGAACCCGTAGGTTTATGGCCGCGCGGACATAAGTCTCCATACATCCCCTACCTGAGCTAATGCTTTCCAATCATTCCCTGTATAATCTACTTCCCTCAAATCAAGGTTAATGTTAATCTCCCACCTCATTCTTGGTCTAGCAATTGGGGCATTTTCCCTCTGTTTTTCCTACAAGAAGCTTCCTGTATTTCATTCCCCATTCGTGGTCCACATGTCCTTCCCATCGCATTTACGAGACTTAACTGTTCTTATTATATCTGGCTTTCTATAACATACCATGTAGTTCACATTTAGTAGTCTTTCTCCATTCACCTGTTTATTCATCTGTCTTTGGTCCAAAAATATTCCTAAGAACTTTATTCTCAAATACTCTTAATCTCCTTTCCTCCCTTAAAGTAAGAGGCCTTGTTTCGCACACATATAACTGGTAGAATAATAATACATTTATGTTTGCCTGAGATGACATTTATTTCTTTGTAATTATGATTAATAATAGTTTATATTTTTCAGTTTAACGTTTTTTGAATGGAGTTTACTCTAACACACAATTTATGCAAAACATAGCTACCGTAACATATCCTAACATAATACGGTATTTTTTTACTCCATAATCATTGGAATTTTGTATTTTTTAAAATAAAATAATAAAATGGTATTTGAGCTAAATTTCTTTTGTAAAATATGACATAGAGCCTAAGGAATGCGATGTAGCCGATAATTGTGAGCATAATGACAATAGCCCAAATTATGAGCATACAGGAATAAACTTGAGAAAAAAACTTGGATACTTTATCCGTTACTTTAATTAGTAAATAACATGAAATGAGCGGGGTGAATCCAGTGAGGCAAAAAACAGCTGTATAAAATGAGAACGTACAAATTAAAAGTTATGAACATTACTAGTACGTCCTATCAATGACAGGCTACATGTTTAACTGCACAACGGTCAGAGTGCACTAATGAATGAGGGACAATGATACAAATAAAACTTGTATACATTATTCTTCGTCAGCACTGTCTGGGGATTACGAGGATTTGGTGCCTAGTATAATACAAAATAATGAAGTACTTTTATACTCGTTCAATACAAAACATATTCTTACTTTGTCATATGAAATATGATAAATTCATTAATAATAATCTCTGCAAGTAAAGAATAAAAAAAAAGAGAAAACGATATTTTGGTTAAGATAGTCACATATATCAAAGTGAATAATCCATTTTTTTTTTTGGAATTAGACAGTAATCCGCATATACCGGCCTCAAAATTTTCGTTCCATCTTTTCCTTGGCCTACTATACAAAAAATAAATACTACTTCGACTACTACAGCTACTACAAACTAATAAATAATAAATAATAATAATAATAATAATAATAATAATAATAATAATAATAATAATCTTATTCCTTCCAAGTATTAGGCCAAGGCCTGTTAAGATCCTATAGAAAAATGTTCCCTCCAGCGTTTCATAGGACGGCCCAGAGATCTTCGTCCTCTTGGTATATGAATTAAAACAGCTTTGGGGATCCGATTTGAACTCATTCTTTCAAGATGCTGTTTTTCAATTTAGTACTGTTTAATATATTCCAAAATTGGCGTATCGTCTTCAATTCTTGTTAAGATATCGGTGTTCCTTTTCCGATCCCATCTAGTGTAACCCGTTGTTCTGCGCATGAATCTCATTTCACAAGCCGTTATTCTGCTTTCATGTTGTATTTAATAATAATAATGATAATAATAATAATAATAATAATAATAGAAACAGTAACACATAAGAACAACAACAACAATAGCAATAACAATAACAAAAATAATAACAATAATAATGTGATAGATAATTACACGATATTAATGAATTTTTAAACCTAATTTTAATACAAAATTATTATTTTTGCAAAAAATTATGTCAGAAGAATAAATAAGATTAAGGTAAATTCGCGAAATTATCAAAATTCATGTTTCTAGTTTTTTTTTTTAATTTGATCCTTCAATTGCAGCATTTGCAACTGAGTATTGAATTTGATTCTCATTTAAAACCTACAGAATATGTAATAAAAATTAAAAAAAGATGAAATTCATCGTATTTTCCTGCAAGATAAAAATGTCTTATAGAGATACATCCAAGTAAATCATTAACCATTCTCAATGTTTCTTCTGTCGTTTTTTGCTTAGAAGTCCAGGAGATAATTGAATGAATTTAAGTCATAAGCCTAATATTATTACAGTTTAGAGGAAAGTGTTTAATTAAATCATCAATAACGTGGTGTCTATTGAGATCGATTATTTTTATTCCCGCTCTACATTCCTGTGTGATACATTTAGACAATATCTGACAGCTATGAGAACTTTGGAAACATCTTTACTGTCAAATATGATGTAATATTCAATTGTGAATTGTCCAGAAGGATTTTTTTATTTGTCTCACAACTGTAATGTGAACTAGTAATACATACGAGTATATAAAACAAAATCTGCATTTGTTTTCAAATACATTGCACAAGTGGCACTTATTTTAAAAAGTGAATAGGCTAATATACAATCGTAAATTTTTATCGTTGTAAGTTTCTATCCTCTAGGCCATTAAGAAATTTATGTCTTACTTGTTACTTTCAAGTTTTTAACGCTTACTTAGCTGTCACTTGAAGCCTTTTTCTCTTATCTATAAAATATGTCGTAGTTAGAGATAATGCAAGAAGCTAGACAACTATTGTTGTTTGTAATCTGTACCTATGTTCCATGTTTTGTACCTTTGAACTGGGATGTGTGTTTATTAGTACTCTGTGTAGATGTCTTGCTTCATGAATTTCGAGATATATGACGTAGTAAAAGCGTTTCAAATTTCCACTGAAGACCTAAGTACTTGCTCACTCTCTTAAGGCAAGAAACATCAGCCGAGTTTATTTAGAAAATGGGAGAGATGAGACTTTCCTTAAAGCTTTGCTGACTTATTCCAAATTTGAATTCTTTTTAATGCGCCACTTTGTTCTTTTGGACATTTCTAGTGTTCTCTACTGGCAATGGCGCAATTGTAACCCACTTCTAAGTTTGGGGCGCCTGGAAGGCGGAGTTACGTTGCCCCGATGATATGATGGGTGATGATGATAGTGGTGCGCCAAGGAGAGTCCTTAATCCTAAGCTTAATCTTACATGAAATATGAATGATGATGATAGCGATGGTCATATGATGTTCAGGGACCGTTTGGGCCTTAAAGATTTTCCAGAGATTTGTCTTACAGGCGAGGAAAAACCCCGATAAAAACCTCACCCAGAAAACTGTCCCGACCCGGGGCCCCGCTGCGTGACAAGGCGGCACGCTACCTCGAGACCACAGCGGTGGCCCCTACCAATTTTGATATAAATATTCAATTCTATATTAACCTAGGAAAGCTCTTTGGAACAGATCACATATATCGAGTTTACCAAGAAAAACAACAGAATCGCCACATTAATTTAAATCTTCGTAGTAAATGAAAATGAGACTTATACTAAAAGTTGAATTGATTTAAAAACAAGATTTCCCAGATTTGGTACCAATTTATTTACTCCAATTCGGAGCTTCTAATATCTAAAATTATTTTTGTCCAATGCCACCAGCTTATCTTTAAGGACATTTCCGGATTTCTTATCTGACATTGGCAGAATTTTAATCCATTCATTAGGTTGGGGCACCTGAAAGGCGGATTTACGTTAATCCCTATGATATCCCATTCATCCATAATAATTCTCCCCAGAGGGCAGGTCTTTCACTGCAATCATAGCATTTTCATGCTATGCTTTGCAGCTTTACTAGGAATTATAGGCGTGGTAGCGTCCCCGTCGCTTTCCACACCGGTGCAGGATGATGATGATTATTGATAAGGATGATGATAATGGCTGGATGATTTTCGGGGTCAGTTGGGGCCTTAAGCTTCCTGACATTTGTCTTACAAGTGAGGAAAACCCCGAAAAAAACCCTCACACAGGGGCATGTTGTCCCGACCGGGAATCGAAACCCGGAGCCCGAAGCGTGACAAGGCAGCACGCTACCTCGAGACCACAGCGGTGGACCACTATGATATGATGGATGATAAATTATATTGAAGCGCCTAGAGAGTCCTTAATCTGCACTTAGCCTACATTCCAGGCCATGGGCAACCACAAGAAATAATTCCTTCTAAGGAAAAATGTCTATGGTCTGACCGGGAATCGAACCCAGGACCTCATGACCTGTAGTCAGAAGCGGTGGCCACTAGCACAAGAGACTGATCATATATACCGGTACCGGAAATGTATAGAATAACCTTATAGACATATGACTAAGACGAATACAAACTATAACTAACCGATTTATTTTTAACCTAGAGGGCCACTGCTTGAAGAATATTCCTAAGTAATACGAGTTTATTACAATATTTTAATAGAGAAAATATTAAACAAATTTACTTCCATTACGCATAAACATGTGCATCTTATAATATTTGTTGGAAGTGGTGAACAACAACTTGTGTACACGCATTAAGCCTACACATGGTACATGGAGAGGTCAGTGCTACAAAAAGCAGTCTCTCATTTAAATAATATATGTAAGATATATTATGATAATTTTAAAATATGAAAACTGAAGCAATGGCGTTCCATGGAAAGTATCCAGTAAGAACAAAAATGAGTAATAAGAAGATAAAGTGTTGAAACAGGTTTCACACTTCCAGTATTTGGCTACGATATAACTTATGAAGAAGAACAAGATATAACATAAGAAATGCAGAAAGTTCAACATATTTGTGGAACAATCAGAACGAACATTGAGGAACAAGTAAGAAAGGATACGCAGCTAAGATTTTACTCAGCGATGGCACTACCAGTGGCGATGTATGGAAGTGAGTCTGTGTCCTGAAGAAAAAAGAAAAACAAAGTAAAATTCAGGCAGCGTAAATGAGATTCCTACGGGCTGTGAAAGGTTGTACAGAGAAGAACATATTAGAAATGAGAATATTAGAGAAGAACTAACAGTACAACCACTTCTTCAACAAATAAAAGAACACAGCAACAATTGGATAGAACATCTGCAAAGAATGACAGAGGAAATAGGATACCAAAGATGGCACTGATGTATAATCCTGGAGGACGAAGATCGATGGGAAGACCAAGAAGGCGCTGGGTTAAACAGATGTGAGATAGGATAACAGGCAAAGATCTAATCCTGAAGTTAATGATGATGATTTTGATGATGATACGTGGAATTCATCGCATTCTCTCAAAACTCCTAATTGATGAGTAGCTAGGACCCTGACACCAGTTTGTGCTCCGGTTTCTACACAATTTCATTGATGTGCAGTTGTTTATTATGGGACTTGAAGTGAATTCAACAGAAGTACCCTATCAGATGATTAAAGCTTGGCGCACTTGAAATAGATACTGGCGACTAGAGATTCTCATATCAAGATTCATCTAGCATCTGTACTAATTATAACAAATTTTACCAAAATATTAGGGCACATTGCAAGAAATTGGGGGCAGAGGCTCTAATTGGGATTTCCGGATCTATGATCTGGTCAAAAACCCTGCACGAAACTGATATTTAACCTCTGGAATGAATTTTCGGTGAAGTCCGGAGGGTGTAAATCCTGCTAAATCCACTTCTCCTCACTTCCAAGTTGCTGCTCCCCCCAGGATCTTCTTAAGATCTTTAAGATTTTCTTCTTCTTCGGCTCTCTTCCCCCACTTATAGGTTTGCCGTCTTTCAGTTTCCATTTATCTCTATCATTCCAATCTCCCTCTTCCAAATTCCTATCATCCCCTATGGTTCTAAGGTGGGTTTTCCATTCCATCTTGGCTGCTGCCACGGTTTATTTTCTTCCAGGGTGTGACCATTGGTAATATATTTTTTGGCCATCTTTCATTTTCCATTCTTTGTACATGGTCATACCATTTAAGTATTTGATTTGTCAATCCTCTTAACAACAGATGTGGTGACCATTCATTTCTCTCCAAAGGAATTCAATTCTTATTTTATCCTGTCTTGCTGTTTTGGAGGCTTTCTTCTAAAAAAATAATCAAAATTCAACTGTTCTAATTTTACTTCTATTGTATTCCGTCAAAGGGCCAAGTTTCACTTCCATATGACAAATATTCTGTATTATGCTCTCTATAAATTTTCATTTTAGTTTCCTTTGTAATATTTTTGTTTCAAAATTATTCCATGTAATGTCTTAGTTGCATTTTTTGCCCTTTGCAATTTTAGTCTGTACATCTCTCTCACAGATACCTAAACTTGTTAATTATTGACCCAAGATATTAAAAAATTCACATTTTTTTTATTTTCCCTGCTTCAAGTATGAGGTCATCCACATCCTTTTCCCAAACACGTATATTCTGTTTCTTGTAAATTTCTATTCAGTCCCCATTTTTTATACTCTTCCATTAGTTTATTTATCATATATTTCATATCATCATCATCCCCTGCAAAAATGATTTGATCATCTGCCAAACAACAATGAATGCAGTACTTTTCCATCAATAGGAATACCCATTTCAGAACAGTTTTTATACAATTAAGATTTTAAGATGCAAAAGAGAGACTGGGGTGTGGAAAGAAAGCGGAAACTATCACACCTATATATCCCTAGTAAAGCTACAAAGATGGCATGATGCGTCTTTCCACGGTTAAGGAAAGAGTTGGAGAATGTTGAGTTTTGCAGTAAAAAGACCTGCCCATTCGCAGAACACTACGTATATATGCAAGAAATTTTAATACACTTTGACATTTTAAAATCAATTAACGAAAGTTATATGGACCTACTATATAATTAAAACGCATAATTACCTTGCGTAATTAATTACAAATATTTCGTAGGCAATTATACAAAATTGCTTTTAATAAAATGTACTTGGATATTTTATGGTGAAGACTAACGTAGCGTGTCCTTCCTTGAACTGAGATGATGTGATGTCATAATGAACAACATCTTGCGGTCCTATTGCACAAATGCTTAACTGTAAAATGCGGTGTGGGTAAGTCTAGACTTCTAGAAGGACAGTCAATGTTGCATGCTGCAATTATTCACACAAACTGTTAGCGTGCGTACTCTCTTTCAATGATACTTCAATTTTGCGTACTTACGTAATATTTTAATATCCTACTACGTATATACAATGCCAGGGCGCATCCGAGTAATGACATCCAATTCAATTGCTGCGTGGATTACTATTTTCTTATTGTCTAACTAATTCTAACTCACTGACACTAACGAACCCGTAGTGTTCATGGCCACGCGGACATAAACTCTCTATTTATCTCTATCATGACCTAATGTTTTCCAATCATCCCCGTTATATCTACTTCCCTCAAATCATGGTTAATATTGTTTTCCCACCTCATTCTTGGTCTACCAACTGGACGTTTTCTCTCTGGTTTTGTTACAAAATTTTTCCATGCACCTCTTTCATTCACTATTCGTGCCATATGTCCTGCCCATCGCCGAATGTTAAATTGTTCCCATAGTATGGATAATAGGATCATAACCTTTATTAAGGCTGCAGTTGGTAACTGTTATTATTATAATATCCAATCCATCCATAGTAATTCTGGCCAGAAGGCAGGTCCTTCACTGCAATCATAGCATTTTCATGCTATGATTGGCAGCTTTACTAGGGAATTGTAGGTGTGATAGCTTCCCGTTGCTTTCCACACCGGTGAAGGATGATGCTGATGATAATGACAAGGATGATGATGATGGCCATATGATTTCGGGCACCGTTTGGGCCTTAAAGTTTTCCTAACAGTTTGTCTTACAGGTGAGGAAAACCTCCGATAAAAACCTCACCCAGAAAACTGCCCCGACCGGGGATCGAACCCGGGCCCGCTGCATGACAATGCAGCACGCTACCCTCGAGACCACAGCGGTGGACTTACTATAATCTGGCTTCCTATAAAGATCATGTAGCTCACTGTTATGCAGTCTTCTTTATTCACCTGTTTGTTCACATCTCTTTGATATAAACATTTTCCTGAGAACTTTATTCTTAAATACTCAATTCTCCTTTCCTCCCTTAAAGTAAGAGTGTATGTTTCGCACCCGTATAACGTACTGTAACTGAGAGAATAAAGTTTTGATATATTTTCACACGTTTTTTAAAAGCAGTTGGGACGACAAGAGTTCCTGTAATGCGTAATAACATGCATTTCCAGAATTGAGCCTATGTTTAATTTCTTTGTGCATCTCATTCCTATTTGTAATTATTGTTTTCCTAGGAATTTGAATTCAGTCACTCCTTCAAAATTTCCCTTATTTATCATTAGCTGTCCACTGAAATACATTTTTTATTTATATTTATATTATTTTTATCCTCCGATTTACACCTCCCTGTGACTTATAAACCAGTTGGATTGGCAACTGTAAGCAGTGAAAAAGTCACTGGGCCAGACATTAGACAGATGCCGCGAGTGACGAGCTTCCTGAATCTCACGTTAACAATATCGTCACTGCCAAAGCCAACACAATATATGAATGAAACATAACCTGATTAAAGGTGCATTTTTAATTATGGGATGTTCTGTAACATCTCAATTCATTATCATGGAGATTCAAATCTGGGAGTGTACAAACTGACAATTTTTGTTCGAACTTGAGATTCTTCATAGGCTATGTCGTAAATCTATGAAACATCACCCACGGTTTTATTTTCATTCCGTAAAAATCTACTCTTTACGAAAACGTCGTTGACTCTCGGATGCAGCGGCACTGAGTTTGATCCGTGGCCTGGACAAGTTTTAATATTGCATTTTTTTTCCGGGTTTTCATCACTTGTAAGTCAACTATAAGGTCATTTTAATGCCTAAATAGTATCCGAATATCACCATGTTATATTAATCACACATAACACATTCGCATTAATTAGTATCGAATCATTAGTGAGGTGTGTTTTGTTTTAAACGTTTTTGTTCTCTTAGAGGTCAGCTATCGCTCATTCGCGGAGGCACCCCAGGTCCTATTTGTGGCCAAAAAAACGTGATGTAACGACGTCCTTATCCAAATTCCGATTTAGTTTGTCTTTTAGGGATTGATAAATACTTTTCCTTTTAATTATATCTGGATTGACAGATTGTGTCCTTGAAAGCCAGGAATGCGAGGAGCACGTATTAAAAAGATAATATGTTAAAGTCAGTTAATTATATATAACAATAGAGCGAGTATGAGGAGAAGAGAGATGATGGAGAGAGTGAGAGAGAGAGAGAGGAGAGCGAGGAGAGAAAAAGTACTCACATGAAGAAGACATGATTTGCATGCATCATTCGAACCCTGATTACCTTAAAATATATTAAGTAAATATATAAATAAAAAACGTAGTTTTATTTGATTTTCATATTTATTATATAATTCAGTGACAGCGTGTTTACGCGACACCGGTACCTCTCTAGAAACATGTTAACCACAAATTATGAATTGTGTTTCCAAACTGATATAAGCAAAACAAATACAACAATATTTTATTAAATTTTTTAATTTAAAAAAGGGGATTCATTTCAAATCAAGTTGAGGAATTAAACAGTTTTTTACTACTTTTAAACTTATTAATTCTTATAGTGCCTCCAAAAGATCTAACTTCTTACCCTTATCACAAATATTCAAACTACGCTAAACCACCTATTCCAATTTAAAATCATTGTTTCGATCCATTTTTGAAATTTTACATATTTGTGATAAGGGTAAGAAGTTAGATCTTTTGGAGGCTGTAGAAATTAATAATTTTTAAAGTAGTAAAAAACTGTTAAATTCTCAACTTGATTTGAATGAATCCCCTTTGTTAAATTTAAAAATTTAAATATAAATATTGTTGTTATTGGTGCTTAGATCAGTTGGAACACAATTCATAATTTGTTAACATGTCTGAAGAAGGTACAGTGTTACCGAAACAGCTGTCACTGAATTATAAAATAAATATGAAAATCAAAATAAAACTACGTTTTATTTTTATTTAATTAATAAATATGGATTTTCATCAAGTAAACACCAACTCAATTGATTATTAAAATATATGTTCCATACTTTACCTATATCAAAAGTCCTTTATTTTAATTTCATAAATGCACTTCAGTTGTATGCCTACAAAACCCCTGGAAGCGTAGTGCAAGTAAAACAATATATACCAACGAGAGACGTTAAATAAAAAATGACGGTGAGAGTGGGGGGATATGTATTTCTTGCGAAGGAATGTTTGCTAGATAGAATGAACTGGCTGTTATAGAAGAGCATTTGAGACACGTATTCAGGAATTCCAAGTTCAAATCTCTGTTTAAATTAACTTAGTATTTTTTGTTTTTGTTTCATTGTTCGTGTAAATGCTGGGCTGAAATTTCATTCTTCTTCTTCTTTTTTCTTTCTTCTTCTTCTTCTTCACGTTTAGGCTTATTTACTAGCCTGCTCCGGTCTCCAAATGCTGCTCTTTTCATCGTTTTTTTCGTCTTCCCAAAACTTCATCTTCCTCGTGGTGAATAGTTGTATGGCTGCTTTTTGGTATTCTATTCTTCAGTCATCCTTGCCAAATGTTCTTTCCAGTTTGTTCTGTATTTCTCTATTGTTGTGTTTAATTCCTCTACTTTTAGTTGTCTTATTTCTGTATTATGTTTTTTGTCTGTTCTTTGATATCCTGCTATTGGTCAGAGGAATCTCATTTCATCATGAAAATCTATTTTATAAATCATAAAAATGTAATATAAAGTTAAATTTGCACAAGAACACATATAGCAGTAGACATCTTCAACTTCTAGTAAGTACACAAAGATACAAATATGTACAAGCGTCTCAAAATAAATTTGAAAATAGCAAAATCATTTCATCTGAAGAAAAGTATGAAGCAGGAAAACTTTTTAAAAATAATTTTATAACATTAGTAACTGCTTCAAATAGTTTTAGAATGCATTGAAATACCTCCAAAATCTGCTGAAGGTCATCTTACGATTTCAAATTCAAACTTTCATTAGGAGGGTTCAACATAGAAATTATGTGGGAATACATACTAGGTAAAATTTGACCTTTCACAAGATACACGATAGATGAAAATGATAGGAATTTTCTCAAGGCTGCAATATGATTTGCGAGGATAAGGATCATGATGATAGTTTGCTATTTTAAATATGCATCACAGTGAAGTTGACTAGATGACATAACCAAGGTGACATTATTAACGGTCGCTGACTAAATACAGGTAGCCAGTTCCGATGGTAATCCTTGGACACTCTGCCAACTGTAAATTGCTTTTCGAAATTCCAACATCAATTGCTTTTTTTATAGCTGCAATGCTAATTAGAATTCTATCTAGAAACAGTTTTGGCTTTTAATCCATTGATGAGTCACGATTTTTTCTCCTTCTCTTATTTTTTTTTTTCGATTGTCCCTTTCCAATCTTTTGTATATTTTAAAAATGTATGAACGTTTCAACTCTCCTCGAAGTAAAATAAAAACATATATTTTTTTAAAACGGTATATTTGAATAATTCGAAGACAAAGAAAACTTTTGTAAAGTCCTGACCAAACATTTACGATCAAGGAACACACACATATATATATATATATATATATATATATATGGTATGATATAAGAAAAATAAATGCCTAGACGGGATTCGAACCCGGATCTCTGAGTCTGTAGCTCAGCGTGATATCCATTACACTACCAGGCGAATCCAATTAAAAACATTTATTTTTCTTATATATGTATTATATTCTCCATTATTACTGGATGTCGCGAGAACTCGGTCTTCACTGCCATCTGGTAGCTCACTTATAACAAGTAAGCAAATTAAAGAGAAAAATATTATATATATATATATGTGTATTTATATAGTTTAATTTCTTGTTTATTATTTTAGAAGATACATGTTGTGAAATTTAACAATGTTTTCTTCTTCTTCTCTTCCATTGTTTAGACCGAATAACCTGTTCTGGGGCCTCATTCAATCTCTGTTCTGGTCGTCCAGAATCTCGTCGTCCTCTTACTTTATTTGGCAGAATTATTTTGGTTTTCTCCTATCGTCCACTCTTTCCAAATATTCCTTTCATTTATGTCTGTATTCTCTTATTTTTTTAATTTATTGCAAATATATTCAATTCAATTTCTAATTTTAGATGTTTTATTTTATTCAATTTTGTATGTACCAATGATCATCTAAATAAATGTTATTTCTGACGCCTGTATACGACCATAATCGTTTTTCCTTGTTATCCAGGACTCGCTGCCATGTTTAAAAGCCGGGTACTGCTATTATTTTATAGAACTGAACTTATCTATTTTTAGTAAAATTAAAAACAATTTTAAAACGGTTGTATTTCAGTCCTTTGAAGATAAAAAATTAAGAAAAATAGTCTAATTATTCTTTTTTACGGTAGAAATATAATAACTTATTGTTTGATTTTTAAATTATATATTTGGTTTATTATAAAAATTGGTTTACAAATTTTTTACCTTATATTAATGAGCGTTTAATTTAAAAAAGTTGAAATATATTGTACGCAACAAAATAAACTTGTAATCCACAATTATCTACTTATTACATTACACGCCTGTAAACAGTACAACACAAATGCCATACTAGTCAGACTAGACTGGTGCTACTACATTCCTACCACTCTCTCATCAAGCAATATTATGTATAGTAAGCCTGGACTTTGTCTAATTCCATGTCCGAGCCCTACTAATGACAATGATAACACTGAGCAACAATAATAATAGTTTTAAAAAACTAAAAGAACACGCTTTATTATAAAACTAAAAAATGAAAATGTTTCTAAGTTGGTGAAAATCGCGTTGAAAGATTCCGTTACATAAATACAAAAAAACTTTTTTTTGATTTTCTGATGATTATGGCCAGGATTTTAGAAAATAAATATGAAATTATTTTATTGTCACGGGTCCTCTACAAGTATACAAAGTATCAAGTCAATCCAATGTTTCTAAGTGGGTGAAATGATCGCGTTGAAAGATTCCGTTACATTGATACAAAACACTTTTTTTTTATTTTCTGATGATTATGGCCAGGATTTTAGAAAATAAATATGAAATTATTGTATTGTCACGGGTTCTCTACAAGTATGCAAAGTTTCAAGTCGATCCCATGATTTTAGGTGGGTGAAAATCGCGTTGAAAAATTCCGTTACATAGATAGATAGATACAGGTCAAGCTAATATAAAGCGTGTAAAAAAGAAACGTTTTGTTTGTCTCAGAAAGAAAAATATGTGATTCTGATTGTATTTTTTCTCCTGAATACAAATATGGTCTCGGTTTTTCTCCATCACGCTAGGTTTCCGAGAGACAGGAATTTATAATTTCAAACACTTTAATATTTTCTACATTCGTAACTACTCTTAGTCTATTAATTAGATTTCATAGTTTCATAAAAAACAATATAAGATAGATTAAAATTTAAATTTCACAATATTCGAACATTCGAACTCGCCTAGAAAGTAAGAGATGACGATTTTCTGCTATATTTCACCTGTGGAGCATCCCTCTTGATGGTCCAACAATAATCGGCCAGCATATTAGGATTCCATTTGCCTTGATGTCTCTTTTCCATAGCTGAAATCTCCTGAGTTAGCTCATTTGGTTTATTTTACAATTGACAGATGGACGAAAAAAGTATATTAAAACATAATTATTTAGATCCATTAATTGAAATTGAAATATAAAAACCTGCGGGTGATGGACAAATTCTGAATACATATTTGAAACCACGATAAAAAACTGCATTAAGCACAACTATTGGTACTCATGAGACAAAAATCATGTTGACCAGTGTAATAGCTCTTGAGAAAATCTACCCATTCATTCCGTAGTTTTCTTAATGGTAATGCCAATTTTCAGTGGCATCTCTTCCTTTGCGCTTAACCTCGAATGAAAAATAGACTCATTACCATAACTATTATAATTTGGAAACAGATTTTTATGTAAATAAATATTTGTCTTGCTGATTGTTCTAAATGAGACTTTCAGAACAGATATACCAAATTGTATTCAACATAAAAACACATATTTTCGATTTATTGTTATATAAATAAATTTTCAAAAATCTGTATACAAATACATATTTTTGTAATTATTCGACAATTTCCACAGCTTATTGTTTTTTTTTCTCCAGGAATTGGCCTTACTTACTTACTCACTGGCACTATCGAACCCGTAGGTTCATGGCCGCGCGGACATAAGCTCTCCATACATCCCTATCTGAGCCAACGCCTATACCGTTTTATTAAAACTTTTCTTATATATATTCAAAATATTAATTTGTTTTTTTTCTTTGTTCTAATTTTTTATTTTAATGTAAAATAATATATTATTTTATTACATTAAATTTTTATTACATTAAAAAAATTGCCTTTACATCATGCAATTTGGGTTTCTTGTGTCACTGTATAAAAGAAATTAGACACATCAACCATCTTATTAACTGAGGCAATTAATGAGGTGAATGGCATTAAGAAAAAAAAAACACTCAAAAGGTCCCAAGTAGAACTATTAAACAGAAATATAAACGTGTGTTCGGAAAAAAAGTGATGGATTTCATACTATGTGTAAAATTGCCAAAGTTTTTGGAAGGGCAAGTAGACACTGGGGAAATTGAAAATGTGCGTATCAGTGACATTCCTTTGATGAAATATGCAAGACTATCTTTCTGTGGTGTCCATCGCTGTGGTCTCGAGGTAGCGTGCTGCCTACTCACGCAGCGGCCCGGGTTTGATTCTCGGTCGGGACAGGCTCCTGAGTGAGCTTTTTTACGGAGTTTACCTCGGAAGAGATGGTCTTAGATCTATTAGTGAAGACGGAACAGGCAACTCTTGCCTAAACCAGGAAGGAAGAAGAAGAAAGACCTATAAGACAAATTTCAGGAAGCTTACGGCCCAACGACCCCAAAAATCACCAACCATCATCAACATCCTTATCATTATCATCATCATCCTTCACCGGTGTGGAAAGCAAGGGGAGGCTACCACACCTTTAATTCCCTAGTAAAGCTGCAAAGCATAGCATGAAAATGCTATGATTGCAGTGACAGACCAGCCCTCGGCCAGACTTGCTATGGATGTATGGATCTTCCTGTGATATTGAACGGTCCTTCTCCCGGTACCCTGCATTGTTCCTAGACAACCGACGTTGCTTTTTGATGGAAAACTTGGAGAAGTTTTCATAGTTCACTGTACGGCGAGTTGTTTTAACCCACCAGTGTCTCAACATGAATGGTGAGCTATTTTTATAATGAATATTTTAAAAGCTTACAGTAATCAAAACAAAATATTTTTTGCATTTTTATAATATATTTCCCCATTTTTACTACATAATAAATAATAGTTTTAAAAAACTAAAACAACACGCTTTATTAGAAAACCGAACTAAAAATATGAAACATAATTTTAATTTCCAACATGCTTGGGATAAATAATTTTACCATCAAAAGCGAGGGGTGCTCTTTATCAATTAATATATTTGAAAATAAACAGATATTGGTAAAAGTAAAGTCTGTAAGAAGAAAATGTAAAAATCATAAAAAGCACCCCACGCTTTTGATGGTAAAATTACTTATCTCAAGCATGTTGGAAATTAAAATTATTTTTCATTTTTTTAGTTCGGGTTTCTAATAAAGCCTGTTGTTTTAGTTTTTTAGAACTATTATTTATTTTTTATTTTTTAGTTTTAATATTTTACAGAATAAGATAAAAATGTAAATATCTTTAAATTCGATTCTATTGTAGTATGAGCTGAAAAAACTCTTTAAAAAACACCCTAGCCGGATTTGAACCAGCGACCTATGGATTACAGAAATTATATACCAGTAGAGTGTAACGCTCTACCAACTGAGCTCTTACAACGTTTGGCTAAAAATTCGACAAGTCCGCAACCTATTATACCAGTTTTCATTTTTTTGATTTTCTGATGATTCTGGCCAGAATTCTAGAAACAAAATATGAAATTATTGTATTGTCACGGGTCCTTTACAATTACACAAAATTTCAAGTCGATCCGATGTTTCTAAGTGGGTGAAAACCGTGTTCAAAAATTCCGTTACATAGATACAAAGACACTTTTTTTATTTTCTGATGATTCTGGCCAGGATTTAAAAACTAAATATGAAATTATTATATTGTCACGGGTTTTTTACAAGTACGCAAAAGTTTCAAGTCGATCCAATGATTTAAGTGGGTGAAAATCGCGTTAAAAGATTCAGTTACATAGATACAGGTCAAGCTAATATAAAGCGTGTAAATAAATAATAGTTTTAAAAAAACTAAAACAGCAAGCTTTATTAGAAAAACGAAGTCAAAAAATGAAAAATAATTTTAATTTACAACACGCTTGGGATAAATTTAAAGTGGTCAACAAAAAAATCATCTCCAACACATATAGAATAAACACTAGAATTATCAACAAAAAGAAAATAATTTTACCATGAAAAGCGTGGGGTGCTCTATATCAATTAATATACTTGATAATAAACAGATATTGGTAAAAGTAAAGTCTCTTAAGAAGAACATGTAAAAATCATATAAAAAGCACCCCACGCTTTTGATGGTAAAATTATTTTCTTTTTGTTGATAATTCTAGTTTTATTCTATATGTGTTGGAGATGTTTTTTTTTTTTGTTGAACACTTTAAATTTATCCCAAGCATGTTGGAAATTAACATTATTTTTCATTTTTGAGTTCGTTTTTCTAATAAAGCGTGCTGTTTTAGTTTTTTAAAACTATAATTTATTTTTATTTTTTTAGTTTTAATATTTTACAGAATAAGATAAGAATGTAAATATGTTTAAATTCCATACTATTGTAGTATGAGCTAAAAGTATTACTCTTCTAATAAAAAAAGTCCTCCCCAGCCGGATTCGAACCAGCGACCTATGGATTACTGAAATTATATACCACTAGTTCACCGCTCTACCAACTGAGCTTTTACAACGATTGACTAGAAATTCGACAAGTCCGTAACCTATTATACCAGTGTTAATTTTTTTGATTTTCTGATGATTCTGGCCAGGAATTTAGAAATCAAATATGAAATTATTGTAGTGTCACGGTTCCTTTACAAGTACACAAATTTTCAAGTCGATCCAATGTATCTAAGTGGGTGAAAAATCGTGTTCAAAGATTCCGTTACATAAAATACAAAGGCACTTTTTTTTATTTTCTGATGATTCTGGCCAGGATTTTAGAAAATACATATGAAATTATTGTATTGTCACGGGTTCTTTACAAGTATACAAAGTTTCAAATCTATCCTATGTATCTAATTGGGTGAAAATCGTGTTCAAAGATTCCGTTACATAAATACAAAGACACTTTTTTTTTATTTTCTGATGATTATGGCCAGGATTTTAGAAAATACATATGAAATTATTGTATTGTCACGGGTTCTTTACAAGTATACAAAGTTTCAAGTCTATCCTATGTATCTAATTGGGTGAAAATCGTGTTCAAAGATTCCGTTACATAAATACAAAGGCACTTTTTTTTATTTTCTGATGATTCTGGCCAGGATTTTAGAAAATACATATGAAATTATTGTATTGTCACGGGTTCTTTACAAGTATACAAAGTTTCAAGTCTATCCTATTAGTATCTAATTGGGTGAAAATCGTGTTCAAAGATTCCGTTACATAGTAGATAGATAGATAGATAGATAGATAGATAGATAGATAGATAGATAGATAGATAGATAGATAGATAGATAGATAGATAGATAGATATATACAGGTCAAGCTAATATAAAGCGTGCAAAAATAGAATATTTTAAAGTTTTTTAGCACATAAAAATCCGTTCCCTAATTATAACCAGAAAAGTCATTACATATCCCGGTGGCATTTTAATTCTCATTGCAATAAACACATTAACTTATAAACAATACAGCGGTAACCATGGAAACTATCTTCACGTTTTAGTGAAGTAGCTGTAGTAAAGAGTTCAGAAGAAATATTTAAACAAATCGTGAGCTATCTTTAAAATATACTTATTCTATTTTAAGTACAAAATATTAAGTACATTAATGTGAATATATGTGCTGTCATATAACGTCTTGGGAACACAACTAATATTTTTTTTAATTACTTATGAATTATATACAATGTTTTAAGAAGCGTTAGAAAACGTTCAAAAATAGTGGGAAATCATGTATCATGAATGACCGATGTTCTGCATGGGTTTAGTTTTTTGTTTTTAATAGCGTAGTAAACAGAAAATCATTTACAACATATATTAATGTATTAGTCTCGTAGGCGCTTCTGTTGAGAAGGCTGGGTCTAAATTTTAGATTTTAAGAAACCCCCTAAAATCCTACTTAAAAATTATGTATAAAGAATAACTGATATCCTATGATAATGGGGAGATTACGATCACCTATAATAAGTACGATCATATATAAAGTTGTACAAGTCAATAGTTGGTACATTAGTTGAAATTATTCTCATTTGAAATGCTAGTTTAACATTTTCCAATACTGTTATTTTAACACAGTTCCAATAGTGGATCATATTATAATGATATTGTGAAAAGAAAAATTAATGTCTGAACCTGAAATATAGTTCTAGGTCCACGGTTGGATTCGTGGTTCAGGCAATTTTTCTTTTCACAATATCATTATAATATTATAATATTGTCCATTATTGAAACTGTGTTATAATAACAGTATTGGAAAATGTTAAACAACATCGTTTACTGCTTATAAAAGTATCCATTTTTTTAAATTACTCATAAAATGTTAGAATTAGTCCGTAACTTAAGTGTAAATAGGAGCTATATCTTCTTAGATTAGTAATAGATAGAATATTATCTTAGCATGTAAATTAGATTATACCTTGATAGGATTAGTCAATTTAAATGTAAATAGGCCACCATATTTTGTTAGGAATAGTAATGAAGAATGTACTAATTTAACCCTTAACTTACAATGTATCTTATAAGAAACATTGATTTCATTTATTTTTATTATTGTTTATTAAACAGTAGAAATAAAAACAAGTTATAAATTAACCTAAGATTGTGTCAAATTACGTTAAAAATACAGTAATAACTTACTTTTACATGATTTTGTTTTTCTTTGCGGTCCGAAACACTTGAATGACGGGCACTAGAAAGTATTGTTTCGCCAATTTAAGGGTTAAGTAAGTGCTAATAGGAACAATATCAAGCAACTGTAAATATTAATCATAACTTGTTAGTGCCAAGAGAGGAAACGTAACTTGCTTAAGTATAATTAACAGAGAGCATTGTTTGAAATGCAAATAACAACTATAACTAAATCGAACAATTTAGCGTCACAACAACTCAAAATTATATTTTAAGGAATCGAAAATAGAAAAATAATAACTTCAAACTTTAGAACTAGTAAAGAACACTATAAATTCATAGTCAGGATAATCAACACACGTGGAATGATAGAGATGTTTTAATATTGGTAAAGCAAAGCATGTAGTACTGCAGAAAACTGTAGTGGAGCATCCTGTCATATGAAGACTCTTAAAAAAAGTAGTAGTGGTGTAAAATTCTGAAATTTTTATTTTATTTAATTTAATGGCATTCAAACATTGGCATAACGTAATTTTTTCATCTGATTCACAATCATGGTTCTAGCTTCCCAATATTTTTCGGTCTCAGTTGTACTGCGAAGAGCCGGGCAGTGCATTAAGTGTTCCTGTCCATATCTTCATCCAGATTACAGAGATTGCAGGTGGGCGCTTGAAGTATTCCAAAGCGAGACAGATGTTTAGCAAGAATATCGTGTCCAGTTTGGAGGCGGAACTTCGCAACAGCTTCTTGTCTTGGCCGGTCAGGTATGTTATGTATGGAGGTCTTCCAGGGCTTTGTTACGTTGTTTGTTTCTAACCTCATGAGATATTGCTTCTTTATGTATAGTTTAGTAGTAGTAGTAGGACTTTATTAGACAAAAAGTAAGATTTTTTTATTATTTATTTCGTACATCTCAATGATGGATAAATCATATTTGAAGAGAAAAATTATACGCTCAGACCGGGACTTGAACCCGGGACCCTTGGTTCTCTAGACCAAGTGCTCTACCAACTGAGCTACCTGAGCAAGTACCGATCTAAACGCAAATCTTTCTCTATATACATTGTAATTCCCGTCCACCAAATGCTATGAAGCCATGCTTCTATCTTGCAATTGGCGGCTCCTTTTTTTTTATTAAGAAGACATATTTGGGAATCATACATTACAGCCAGTACGGCTTTTTCCATGTTTTTATTATTTATTTCGTCATCTCATTGATAAATAATAAAAACATGGAAAAAGCCGTACTGGCTGTAATGTATGATTCCCAAATATGTCTTCTTAATAAAAAAAAAGGAGCCGCCAATTGCAAGATAGAAGCATGGCTTCATAGCATTTGGTGGACGGGAATTACAATGTATATAGAGAAAGATTTGCGTTTAGATCGGTACTTGCTCAGGTAGCTCAGTTGGTAGAGCACTTGGTCTAGAGAACCAAGGGTCCCGGGTTCAAGTCCCGGTCTGAGCGTATAATTTTTCTCTTCAAATATGAAAAAGTAAGATATTTTCAATATTATTTACAAATATGGGTCGCACGGGCAGTAAGCCGTACGTGCTGTTGATAGTCCGTTACAATAAAGTAATAATTGGTACTAGTGTAAAGAAAAATAAACAACAAAACAACAGAGGAATGGTATGATATCTCTGATTTGAAGCAGTTGGGTAGCATGGCGGCTTTCTTTGCCAACGTATCTACTTGTTCATTGCCGAAAATCTGACAATGCCCAGGGATCCATTGCAATACAACTTTCGTTTTGCTAATTTCAGTTTGTTCAGGGTCTTACGGCAGTCATGCATCTCCAGTGATGCAGCAGTTTCAATTATGATAATTGATTCTATGGCGGATCTTGAGTCAGTCAGAATAACAATCTTCGATTTTTTTAAGATGCAATAGAGAAATATAGATACTACTAAACGAAGCCGGCCGTTGGCGATGGTAGTGACACCTACCTGGCAACGGACGAAACGAGTATTATAGATTTGTATATGTGGAAAGAATTGTTGTTAATGTTTGTGCCAGATCTAGAATGGTGTAGTGGACTGCACACTAGTACGTAGAACTAGATGTTCACGGTTTGATTCCTTGTTCTTCTTCTTCTGCTTCATGAAATTAGGCCTTTTGACCTGTTTTCACATCAATTGGGATTTAATGAATCCTCCCATCTAGTAAATGGGCGTCCAACATTGATTCCTTGTTCAGACATTAATTTTTTTCTTTTCACAATATCATTATAATATTATGAAATGCTAGGCTATCAAATTGAAGTGCTTTACTAATTATATACATATATTTAAAACACATTAAAAATAGATGTAAACTCTAAACTCATGAAACAATGTTGACTTCCTTGATGGAGTCCGATGTTTCAGGGTCCCCTTTCGAGGGATATACTATAATGAAACTTGAAGCAAAGTACGAAAGTGAAATAATTATAGTGAATAAAATGTCATGTCAGAGATAGATATTTAGCTAATTATTTACGATATATTGGAATAATGCCCAAAATTATTTAGTTTATATACTAGTTATTGTTCTCCCACATACTTCCGAAGATTATAGCAGCGACTGTTAAGAAGTCGGATTTAAATGTATGGGTTTAAGGACAGAGCATCAAACCCACATAAAAAATTAAGGAACCAGGTCTCTCAGGAATTCCGACAGCCCTATTCCGGAGAGGGATACCAATGTAATGTCGATATGGATAAAAACATTGAAAATAAGTATTATAGTGTATACAAATTGTCTTCTTTCTTCTTAGTCATAATTTGTAGGATTTCTATCCTGTTTTTCCAAAATCACTCCACGGAGGAAAGCGTATTGGATGTGCATCCACTGTCTATCCATTTCTTGGCTGGTCTTCCTCTTATTTTCTTCCGTCAATTTGGTCTATCTTCTTTAGCTCTTTTTGAAGTTTGTTGTCTCTATGACGTTTCCTATATTTTCGACTATAAATTTGGTTATGTCTTGAATATGGCATTTGTCCCTAATTTCTACGTTGCGTATCTTATCAAATAATGTTTTCCCTGAATAGTTCTTAAGATCTACATTTCATGTGTTATTATTTGTTTAGATTTTGTTGTATCAGCCTTAGTTTCTGCTCCATATACGATAACTGGTCGAACTATCGTTTTGTATATGCGGATTTTGCTTTTTATTGGCATATGTTTGTTGCGCCAAATTAAATATTTAATATATTCTGATATTTGTGCTGCTTTATCAGCTTGTTTCTTTGCTTCTGTTCTTAAATGTTTAGTGTTTGTTATTTACACTCGTAAATAATTAAACGGAAGTAAACTCTAAACTCATGAAACAATGTTGACTTCCTTGAAGGAGTCCGATGTTTCAGGGTCCCCTTTCTAGGGTTAAACTATAAGGAAACTCGAAAAAAAAAAAAGTGCGAAAGGCTGCCAGCTCAACTCCTGCGGCTGTTAAGAGGTCGGGTTTAGATTTATGGGTTTTAGGAGAGAACCTCAAACCCACGTCAAAAATTAAGATGCATTGTTTTTAAAAACAATAACACCCGGGCGAATGCATCAATACCGGCATGACCGCGTACATAAGCATTACATTATGTATAAAAATTTAAAGTCAATAGTTGGTATAAATAAATATAAATAAATAAATAAAGCCTGATATGTCCTTTTAGGGCAAAGGCCTCCCTGTACAGGGGTTAAGCTCTATTTGAGAGTGTCACCCGGTGAGCTACTCCGTGGTGAGAAGTTGACTTGGATGTAGCACTTGGTTTGTATACACTGTCTGTTCTGTGATTAGTTAATACACAGTTGGCTCTCCATCGTTCTCCAGCTTTTCCTGCATCTGGCGACTCTGGACCATTGCGCCCCTGCTCGTTCTTTGAAGATGTCAGCCCATCGTCGTCTTGGTCTTCCGCGCTGTCTCTTGCCTGTGTACGGGTCCCACATGGTTGTTTTTATTGTCCATCTGTCGTCCTGTATTCTTGCGACGTGGCCTCCCCACTTCCATTTTTTCCTGATGGCTTGTTGTGCGGGATCAGTTGTTGAGGATATCGCTTGAAGTGTTGTATTCGAGATTCTGTCCTTCAGAGTTATGCCTAAGATTTTCCTCTCCATTTTCCTTTGGCATACTTGGAGTGTGTACTTCAGTTTGGCAGTAAGATTCCAAGTTTGGCAGCCATATAACAGTGTTGGAAGAACACAGGTTTGTAGTGTTTCCATTTTGAGTTTACGGTTGAGTGACTTGTCCAGCAGTATAAATTTCAGTGACTCGCCTTCCAGGCGAGAGCTATTCTTCTGCTTATTTCCTTCTCTACTTTCTGATGGAAGGAGAGTAGTTGTCCTAAGTATATGTACTCGCTTACATATTGAAGATCCATTCCATCGACTTTGATTGGGTTTTCCGGACCATTAGACATAATTTGTGTCTTGCTTTTGTTCATCGAAAGGCCTGCAATTTTGCTAGTTTCTGAGAGCTCTTGTAGCATTGATTGGAGTTGTTTAGGGGATCTGGCGAACAATACCACGTCGTCAGCGAATCTTAAGTTGGATAGCCTGCTCCCGTTTATATTTAACTCCGTATTTCTTGTTCCAGTTTAGTTTTCGAAATATGTCTTCAAGTACGCATGTAAAAAGTTTAGGAGAAATTGGGTCGCCTTGTCGTACTCCTTTTTTGAGACTGAATGGTTGTCCCACAATTTCTGTCTTCACCTTGGCTGTAGATCTTATCCAGAACGCGGATGTACTTGTGGTAGTTGGTATATTAGTTGAAAATATTCTCATATGAAATGCTAGGTTTTTCGAGGGTTATAATATAAAGAAACTTGGAGAAAAGTGTGAAAAGTTGGCAGCCGCACTCCTGCGACTGTTAAAGAATCGAGTTTAGATTTATGGGTTTAAGGATAAAACCTCAGACCCACGTCAAAAATTATGATGCACTGTACGTAAAAACACCCAGGATAGTGCATCGAGGGACAATAACCGCGACTATAAGCATTATATTGTGTATAAAAATTTTACGACAAGTCAATAGGTGGTACATTAGTTGAAAATATTCTGATATGAAATGCTAGGTTATCTAATTGAAGTGTTTTACCAATTCTATAAATGTAAGGATATTTAAAAGCAATAATAATTGATAATTAACTAATTATTTACGATATATTAGAATAATACAACAAAATGTATTATGTTTAAATTTTAGCAGTGGTTCTGCCATCTGTCGAAAATAATAACAACTGCCAACCGAAATGTACAACTTTACATGTGAATAATCGCGCATCTCTACAGCCTTATTAAGGATTGTTTAACAAGACAAAATGGCGTTCTCTTTAATCAGCTGATTGTTTTCTTATGATATTGATGATGTTTTCCTTAAATATAACGCAAAATGCAACACTTTAATGACTGTTTGATGGATACGCAGGACATAAATAATATTAATAAGGGTCTTGGTAGGAAAATAAAGCATTATAAAATGTAATTTATTACATTCATTCTAGATTAATAATATTTTTAAATTTAACACTGATTCGCAAAATAATATCTTCCTTATAGTTGCTATGAGACAAGATTTAACCTGAATGTAGTTAAAATGGTTCATAATATTTAACAAAATTTTCTTACATCATTAATATTTAATACAGGCCACATACTGATATAAAAATGTTTTTCATTATAAGGGTAATATTATCGCGACAAAATAACCGTTAACGTGATAGTCTAGTGGTCAGAACTTCTGACGACAGTCCGTGGGGTCCAGTGTTCGATTCCCAATCAAATTAAGGGTGTACTTTTTTTTTCATAAAAGGTTATTCTGTTGCGGTCAATGGTCTGGAATTTAGGATAAATTAAGTTTAAGGACTCTTCTGGTGATTTATTATTAATATATATTTTCTTTCATAGCCCATTAAGTTATTTAAATATGTTTTAGTATCATTTTATGTTTACAGTTTCGTTTTGCTAACATTTTCTATTTTGAACGTTTTCTAACGCTTCTTAAAACACTGCAATATAATTCATAACTCATAAGAAATGGGATTTTTTTTTATTCCCAAGAATTTTTTTAGGTTCTTCTCGTTAGATGACAGAACATTATCTGTGAAACATATTCTACGTCATATTTGTCGTAGTTTAAAGTAAATGTATATAAATTAACATATACTGTTCTTTTCCGAACACAAGTCTTGAGCAGGTAGCTGTGTCAAGATGAACCTCGCAAGAGGTCAGTTGACTGGTATATAATATAAACCGGCAACAATGAGCAGGTGGCAACCTGTGAGACCCGTACCATTGAGGTTACATCCACTGTAACATCAATGGTCTTAATGCAGCCTTGTTCTAAAACAAAATCAGTTATAAGAATGAAGCTGGGGGACCGAGAAGCAATATTATATGCCATGTTATTATTTAACTTGTACATCGTCCTCTAAATCAATGTCACTTCTAGGTGCTATAAAAGTCCATCACCCAGCAACTGTATGAACAAATGTTCAATATTTTTTGTCTTCTTCTTCCTTCTTCTTCATCACGGTTTAGGCTTTTTTACTAATCTGTCCAGGTCAAAATTGCTTTTGTTTCCATCTTTTCTTTGGTCTTCCCAAACTTCTTCTTCCTCTTGTTGAATAATTGTATGCTGCTTTTGGTATTCTATTCTGAGTCATTCTTCCTAAGAGTTCTTTTCAGTTTCTTCTGTATTTCACTATTGTTGTGTTTAATTCTTCTACTTTTAGTTGCTGTCATACTTCTGTGTTGTGTTTTTTTGTCTGTCTTTTAATATCCTGCTATTAATGTGAGGAATTTCATTTCAGAAGCTTGTATTCTGGCAGATTGTTATGTCGTCACCGTCCATGATTCGAATCCATAAGTAATAATAGGAACTATCATTGTCCTGTATAATAACATTATAGAGTTTTATTCTGGCTTTTTGTTTTCTAAGTTCTTTTTAGTGTTCCTGTTATATAATTAAACATATTTAGTTTGTTATTTATATATGTTTTCTTTCTTCACCGGTGTGGAAAGCGACGAGAAGCCCTAGGCGAAAAATATTCATTTCGCCCCTTTGGTACACAGAACAGATCCCCTACCATTGTATGAATTAGCTCGCAAATTCCCCATTAAACTTATTTTCAAAATGCTACTTATTATAGATGTCTAAAATCTTGTATCTCCTGTATAGACCTATGCCAGAATGAGACTGATGATGTATTTACATATTTATAACTCTGTATTGGTCCTGAAATATTAATTCCTCCAGATTATGTTATTTAGGTAATCAGCTACGTAATCTGTTCGCTTTATTCGCTTGTGCATCATACTTCTCAGATATAACTAATTCTAATTCAATGACACTATCGAACCCCTAGGTTCATGGCCA
The DNA here is from genome assembly GCA_030220185.1 of Diploptera punctata. Classification (NCBI taxonomy): domain Eukaryota; kingdom Metazoa; phylum Arthropoda; class Insecta; order Blattodea; family Blaberidae; genus Diploptera; species Diploptera punctata. The sequence goes on along the minus strand of JASPKZ010003679.1, from coordinate 11,426 downwards.
CGCAAACATAACCTGTCCATACATCCCTATCCTGAGCTAATGTTTCCCAATCATACCTTGTATAATCTTCTTCTTCTTCTACTACAAGGTTTAGGCTATGCAGCCTGTTCCAGCGAAGTTAAAAGTGGAGTCCATCTTCTACGTGGTCGGCCAACATCTCTTGTTCCTCTGGGATTATACAGGAAGGTTCTCTTTGGCATTCTTTCGTTGCTCATTCTCATTAAGTGTTCTGTCCATTTCTTATTATTTTCGCTGATTTTATCTTCAATTTTATATACATTTAATTCTTCTCGTATAGTTTCATTCCTTATTCTATCCGCTCTAGTGCATCCTTTCACATTACGTAAAAATAGCATTTCCGCAGTCTGTATCCTGCTTTTATCCCTTGATTTCATTATCCAATTTTCACTTCCATACAACAACAAAGGAACAGCCATTGTTTTATATAATTTAAGTTTCGTATCTTTCCTTGTTTTCCGACCTAAGGTTCTTTTTATGGTTCCACAAATAGCCTGAAATTTATTTACTTTATTTTCTATGTCTTTATTTTCTCTATAAGTTATATCACATCCTAAATATTGGAAATGTGATATTTGTTCTATTATTTTGTTATCCAGTACAATTTTTGATCTAATTCCATATTTACCAATAAATGCCATTACTTTTGACTTATTTATTGATATTTTACAATTATATCTACTGGCTATTAATTTAAATTTATATGCTAACATTTGGAGCTCATTTTCAGATTCTGCTAAAAGTACAAACATCGTCAGCGAATAATAAAGCATTTATTTTATCTTTTTATCAATTAATATTCCTTCATTAGTTAAAACCTTCTTCCATTCTTCTAGGATATCGTCCATATAAATATTAAATAATATAGGTGAGAGTGAACACCCTTGTCGTACTCCTTGGTTTATTTGAAAAAAATGTCTTATTTTTAGTCACCTGAGAGTCAATACAAATATTTGTTCCATAGTACAAGCTCTTAACAGTTTCTATAATCTGAATAGGGAGGCTTTTTCTTTTAGGATATTCCACAATATTTCCCTGTTTACTCGATCAAATGCTTTATCTAAGTCTATAAATAACAAATGTGTTTCTAGGTTTTTTCTTGTCTTTTGTTTATTATCTGATTCAGGGCAAATACTCCATCGGTACAAGATCTTCCTTTTCGGAGCCCGTTTTGTTCTTCTGCTAGTGTTACTTCAGTAATTCGTTGAATTCGTTCTGCTATTATTCTAGCATAGATTTTATATCCACTATTTAGGAGGGTAATGCCTCTGTAATTAGATGGTTGGTTTCTTTCTCCTTTCTTGTAAATTGGTTTTACTATACCTTGCCTCCATGTTGCTGGTATTATGATTCTCCCAACACATATTAAGAAAATTCAAGAATCTTAATTTAAAGAATATATCTGCATATTTAATTAGTTCTGAATTGATGTCATCTGGTCCACTAGCTTTTCTATTATTTGTTAATTTGAGCGATTCTTCCAGTTCTTCCATTTGTATTTTATCTACTTTCAAATTCTCACATTTTGGTTCTTCTTCGTTTTCATTCTCGCTGTACCACAGGTCTCTGAAACATTCTATCGAGTTGCTAAATCTCATAATTCTGTCAAATATACAACATGCTTTGCATATCTCGGGATTCTTTAATATGCCAGAATTCTATTAGATGGTTTTAAACACACTATATAAAGGAAACAAAGATCTTCGAATTTTAAAAGACAAGAACAAAGATTGGAAGCAGCTGAGATGAGATTTTTAAGAAATATAGCAGGATATACTCTGCTGGATAAGAAAATAAATGAAGATATAAGAAAGGAACTAAATATTTTCAATCAATTGAATTGGCAATTACTTGATGAAAATCCATAATTTATTTAATTAAATGAAAATAAAACTTAAAGTTTTATGTGATTTTCATATTTATTAAAATATAAATTAGTTACAGCTGTTTCGGTACTTTGTACCTTCTTCAGACATGATAACAAATTAATTAATTTTGTTATTATAGTACATAGTAACTGTAACTATACAACATTTTTTTAATTTATTTTAATTTTATTTTTTTACAATTTCTATTATAAATTTAAAAGAGGCGATTAATTCAAATATAGTTGACAATTTAACAGCTTATTACCACTTTTCAATTTATTTATCTCCACAACTTCTAAAAGGTCCAACTTCTTTCCTTTGTCACAAACATGTAAAATTTAAAAATTTGATTCAAAACAATGATCATATTGGAGTAGGTGGTTAGCAAGCATACTTTGAATTATCTAAATGTCTGTTATATGCTCTCATATGTTATGTACTATAATAACAAAATTAATTTATTTGTTATCATATCTGAAGAAGGTATGCAAAGTACCGAAACAGCAGTAACTAATTTATATTTTAATAAATATGAAAATCATATAAAACTTTAAGTTCTATTTTCATTTTAATTAAATAAGTATTTTCAAACTTACAGACCGAATAATTAAATATAGGAATCCCCTGGAATGAACATGTTGATAGAATGCCAGAAGAAAGATTTCCAAAATTATTGCTTATTATAAACTGCACGGAAGGAGAAATGTTGGATGCCCACACAGAAGATGGTCTGAACAATTAACAATTCTAGCTTTCATGAAACCGGAACGAACCAACAGGCTTAATCCCTGGATGATGATGGTGATGGTATCATGGGACTACATCTTGTAAAACTGAACTCGGTGTTTGGAGGAGTATTTAGCTATGCAAATGTGCTGAGTGAAAGTGAAATTAGCTATTACAGCCTGGTGAATATAATAATTATCACTTGCTTTATAATTTAATAACAAAGGTAAATATTTGCGTTATGAACACAAGGAAGCTGTGACGGTATAGAAAGCGAGGCTGTTCCATTTATTACGTCGTGTTGTCGGAAATCCTTTCACGCCGTATTTATATTTCCAAGTAACTAAACATTAATGTCTTCAGGGATACATTTATACTTATAAATCTCAACTCAAATAAATAAATAAATAAATAAATAAATAAAACGAATTCCCACGTTTTATAGAAAATGAATCACTGTCATTACATGCGGAATACCGTATTTATGTTTGTTATTTATGGTAGCTTTAACTATATTTCCTACACTCCTAGTTACCTGGCGTCCAGATTTGAGAAGTTATCTTCTTACCACAATATTGACACTAGGGCACAAGATATTATTACCCATTTAAGGAGTAAGCGCAGTTGTTGACGGAGGGCACTGCAGTCGTGTTTATGCAGTAATAGAACACGTGACACTGCTATCTATGAACCCAGAGGGGAATGGGACGTGGGACGATGACAGTGTACACTGCCTTATATGACGTCACGTGTAGCAACAAACAGAGCTTCCTAATTCTTCCGCTTGCAGAGATATTTTGAATGACTAATAACAGTCTGCTAACAATCCCTCTTCATAGTACTTCCTCTTATTCTATACTTACTTCACAGTGCCTCTGCCCGCTCCTGGAATTTCCTTCCTCAAGATATCAGGGATTGCCGCTCACTTGGCACTTTTAAGTCACGCTTATACAGTTACTTGTCAAATAATTAATTTTTCTCTATTTGTTTCAATTTATTCTATGTCAATATTTTTTCTCATTTTTTTATATCTTGTATATATTATATTTAATTCGTTAAATCTAGCGTAAATCACAATACATTATAAATAATAATTGTGTTGTATATATAACATGCAATCGTTTGTGTTTATTGTAATTTAGCTGTAAGACTTTTTTTTTTGTATTTTTAAAACCTCGCTGAGCGGTAGACAAGGCCTTAAGGCCTCAACTCTGCCAGGTAAAATAAAGCTATTATTATTATTATTATTATTATTATTATTATTATTATTATTATTATTATTATTATTATTATTATCAAATGAGGGAAATTTTGAGGAAGTGGCTGAATTCAAATACCTAGGAACAATAATCACAAATAGGAATGAGATGCACAAAGAAATTAAACATAGGCTCAATTCTGGAAATGCGAGCTATTATGCACGGCAGAGACTCTTGATGTCCCAATTCCTTTCAAAAAACGTTAAACTGAAAATATATAAAACTATTATTCTACCAGTTATATTATATGGGTGCGAAACATGGACTCTTACTTTAAGGGACGAAAGGAGATTATAAGTATTTGAGAATAAAGTACTTAGGAACAGACAGGTGAATGGAGAAGACTACATAACAATGAACTACATGGTCTTTATAGGAAGCCAGATATAATAAGAACAGTCAAGTCTCGTAGACTGCGATGGGCAGGACATGTTGCACGTATGGGGAATGAAATACTTGCATGGAAGCTTCTTGTAGGAAAGCCAGAGGGAAAACGCCCAGTTGTAGACCAAGAATGAGGTGGGAGAACAACATTAACTATGATTTGAGGAAAGTAGATTATACAGGGAATGATTGGAAAGGATTAGCTCAGGATAGGGATGTATGGAGAGCTTATGTCCGCGCGGCCATGAATCTACGGGTTCGATAGTGCCAGTGAGTAAGTAAGTAAGTAAGTAAGTAAGTAAGTAAGTAAGTATTATTATTATTATTATTATTATTATTATTATTATTATTATTATTATTATTATTATTATTATTATTATTATTTATTATCTTACAGCGAATTTTCTTTACGTTACGGTTAGTCATACAATGTTCTGTATATTTTAGGATTCTCTCTCGCTGTAGACACACCTGTGACAACTTCTTTATTTCTTTCATTCTCTCCTTTCTTTTCCTTTTCGATATCATTAGAAGCTACTTTCCTCCAAGTCTATTAGGTCTTCACCTTCATATTTTCCCTTTAGGATATTAATCTAATGCAGAAGCAGTCGTTTTAAACATTTCAACTGCTATGTAGGAATTATTTTCATATATTTGTCTTTAAGATTTATTCTTCTCTTCTTCTTTTCTATAGGCATATCCTGTTTATTTATACATACTATGTCAACGACTATTACATCTCATTGTATATCTTGTGGGGTCTACCCACTTCTTTCTCTGAGCTTTAGAATTGCATCTCAGGGGGCTTGCTAGGCCGGTCTGAGTTGGGTTTGGTTTTGGGATTTCCTTTGCCTAGACAAGTTGCCTTCCTGAGCTATAGAGTCTCGTCCACCCTTCTAATATATTTTGGGTACTAGTAACCCTAGATGAGCTGTCTTTGCAGATATATTAGCAGACAGAAATTACATGGTTTCATGTCATATACTCCAACTTTTATATTACACACTTCTGGCTTTAAATTGGTTAAGTTCAAATAATGAAAGGAGACAGGTTTTTCTCGGGGTTTCTCCCGTTTTTCCCTGCCACAATTTCATTCCACCATCTTCTCCATACTCATCCATTTTATTTCGTTCATCTGCCCCTGTGATGATGCGTTAGGCGTCATTCACAGACTATATATATATATATATATATAAAGGGTTTATCTCATCTCATCCCTCGACCCGACCCTGAGTTGGACACGAATTGAAGATATTTTATTTATTAAAAACGCATTAATATCACAATCTTAGAAACATGCAGCCTACTGAACACTTATTAAAATATAGGCCCACTACACTCTAATTCAACCCAGGAAGTTACTACAGACCTTATGTGGGCTATGCCAGTGTCCCCCTACCTACATAGGGTAGATGTTGCCAAACTCATGATAACGGTATTTATTTGTTTAGCGAGGGTGGAGGGTCAAGGTTAGCAGTACTTTTTCCAAATCTACGTACTATACATTTAAAAAAACATAGTTTTTCTTTTACGGCATGCAAACTAGTTTTATAGTAAATATGACAGTCGACACTTTCACACAGGATAGTACAGGTCCGCACGAGCTCAGTGACAAGTGTTACTGTTTTTTTTTCTTTAAGACGGCTACAACTTACAACTATGTACCTGCTGTGTTGCAATCTTCAGTTTTATATAAGGAATGCTCTCAAGAAAATACTTTTTCCTGGGTTGAATCTGAGTGTAGGCGCGATCTTAGCTCTTAAAGCGTCTATAAAATTAAAATTAAATAAATAATAAAATGTAACTCTTATTAGCTATACATTTTATTTAGTTGCATAATCATGGATCAATTGCAATATTATACTTGTTTTATATTAATTTTTAGTAGAATATTAAATAATGTATTTTTATTAGTGACACAGACTAGACTAGACTATGTGTTGGAAATTGGATCATTTTTCCAATATGTCTCCCCCCCCCCCCCGAGCCAGCCAGGGAAACAACCAGTTTCCTGGATGCAACCCTGGCACCCGAGAAGGGACTCAATGGTCCATGAACCCAACTTCCGGCTATTTTAGGGATTTGCTTACCCTCTTTAGCCCTTTTGTTAGAAATTCGTTGATGATAACGGGTGATGTATCCAGTGCCAACAACGACAGAGCGCATATCGACAAGCAAAAGTCCAGTGGTTGGACATTAAAAAAGCCTTTCATCAGTTCTTTGTTGAATTTGGATTTATTTTCCTGATGTTTTAAGTTAGTATGTCGAGATGTTGAAGCCTTCAGAAGACATGTGACTAGGCATGACGCACTCTCCCCAGCTGTGGCTGTAAAGATTTGAGTGGTTTGAATTAGTGTATATCAGAGGTATTTTTTCCAATTTATGTAACAGTGTTATTATGTTATATTTCGTTATTGCAAGTGATTTCAATATGTAGATGGTTTCTTTCTGATTGAATTTAGTTTAATAGTGTTCTTATTATTTGTTGATGGCTTTATTTCGTTTCATTCTATTTTTCTTATTGACAAATTAGTGGCATAATTGTACTCCGCTTGGTATCCCGCGTGTTTTCTTTTTTGTTTGTTAGTTTGGTATGAAAAATATTAGATTTTAGAAACCTCATTTGTACTACTTTTTATTTTTATTTCTTCTAAGTTGTAATTTTCTTGGGAAACATTAGTAGAAATATTGTCCACAATGTATATAATTCAAGATACATTATACGGCTGTTGTATGTCTCGTATTGTTCACATTACGCAATGAATTACCAACATAACACCTAACACAAACATTTTGGGGGGGGGAGTGTTAATCGTGTGCAGTCGACCACGAAATAGAGTTACTCAGTCGTATAATATCATGATAAAACACAACTAATTCCTGAGCTTTCTCATCGTGCTATAAAATGTGTGTATTTTGTAATTTTTTCAGAGAAAAATTCACTTTCTGTTTCCTTGGTCCGTTATTAAAGCATGCGCTTTCAATGTTTGGAGGTTTCCAGGCGTGCATTGGAACGGAAATTACTGTGGGTTTGTAAGAATGTGTTTGTATGCTGATTATAGGGCGTAAACCCTACCTCTTAAGAATGGGAAATATTGGTAGTTACGTAATACCAACCTGATATTAAATGTCATAGAAAGGAAAGGACCAAGATGGAGATACATGGTTTGTGACTCGAATTTTGAAGGTTGACTCTGATGAATGAAGTAGAATGGATAGTTCTTTTACTCTACCATCGCTCACTCCATTAACGATATAAATCTTATCCCCCCAGACTTTTTAATGACAATCAATTTTACAATGCCTACTACACTACTGGATTTATATAATTTAGTATACTAATAGGTCTATTTTACATTGTTTATTTATATTTTACTTCCTGTCATTGCAAGATGTCGATGAAGTCAAAGTATTACAATAATGTAACTAGCTCACTGACACTATCGAACCCATAGGTTCATCGCCGCGCGGACATAAGCTCTCCATATATCCCTATCCTGATCTAATGTTTTCCAAACATCGCCTGTATAATCTACTTCCCTCAAATAATAGTTAATGTTATTCTCCCACATCATTCTTGGTCTACAAATTGGGCGTTTTCCCTCTGGTTTTCCTACAAGAAGCTTCCATGCACGTCTTTCATTCCCCATTCGTGCCATATGTCCTGCCCATCGCAGTTCATTACATTAACGTACAACAAAAAATAACTTTTAGCATATATGTATAAATAATGATCCATCCATCCATCCATAGTAATTTTGCCCCGAAGGCAGGTCTTTCACTGCAATCATAGCAGAGGACTACATTACAGTGAACTATATGGTCTTTACAGAAAGTCAGATATAATAAGAACAGTTAAGTCTCGTAGACTGCGATGGACAGGACATGTGGCACGAATAGGGAATGAAAGACGTGCATGAAAGCTTCTTGTAGGAAAACCAGAGGGAAAACGCCCAGTTGGCAGATCAAGAATGAAGTGGGAGAATAACATTAACTATGATTTGAGGGAAGTAGATTATACATGAAATGATTGGAAAACATTAGCTCAGGATACGGATGTATGGAGAGCTTAAGTCCGCGCGACCATGAACCTGCTGGTTCGATAGTACCAGTTAGTTAGTTAGTTATCCGTTTTTTTTGTAGAATATTAATTAAATGATCTTATGAACTGATCGTCCACTTCTGTGGTCTCGAGGTAACGTGCTGCTTTGTCACGCAACTGCCCGGGTTCGATCCCCGGTCGGGGCAGTTTTTATGGGTGAGGTTTTTATCGGGGGTTTTCCTCACCTGTAAGACAAATGTCAGGAAAACTTTAAGGCCCAAACGGTCCCTGAAATCATATGACCATCATCATTATCACCATCATCATCATCCTTCACCAGTGTGGAAAGCAACGGGAAGCTACCACACCTACAATTCCCTAGTAAACTGCTATGATTGCAGTGAAGGACCTGCCTTCGGGCAGAGTTACTGTGTATGGATGAACTGATCATTAAATATTGTTGACCGGGGAAAAGCAGGAAAAAAAAAACAGATTTGCTCGATAAGGACTTGAACCTGAGACCTCTTGAATATGAGTAAGAAACGCTACCGTTCTAACCAACTCGGTCGTATTAACCATTTTGTAACGTTTTTTTTAAATTACGTCATAGTACTGTACTACAAATTTACTTGATCGAAGAAGACAGATGTTTGACAAGTTGAGGCCATTCACTATATCTTACCTGCCGTGGGATGTATAACTTATTAAACATAATGTGTGCCGGGGATAACTACTAGTTAAAGTATCATGTCATTACCATTATCCTTTCGACATTTAATGCTAACAGGAATCATTATAAATTATACAACTAATTATAGGTTAATATAGGTAGTACCAGTTGACAAGTTTCGATATTCTTTTGCTTTATTTTATTGTTCGTTAGTTTTAATTATTTATCATAAGTAATGCCACGAGTGATTTCCAAATTATCGATAAATTCACGACTCACGAAGTGAGGAGTGAATTTATCTAGAGAATTTGGAAATCAAGAGTGGCATTTGTTAGGACTATTTAACGAATAACATTAAGCTGTTTACTCACAAATCATTATTTAACTATAGTTATTTTAAAATAGTTATATATTTAATGTAAACGGCGATGTTTGAAAACAAATGAGAAACGATAGGTACGCTTCTACTGCTTCTTTTGTTTATCACTGCAACCAGATCATACTATTTATTGCCAAAGGAACGCAATATTGTAAGGAGGAGCTTTCTTTAATATGGTAATTATAACACTGATAAATATTTGGTGAAACACGACTCTGATTGGTTGTAAAATAGAAATCATTGAAATGTGATTGGCCATTGACTCCCATTTGGGGCATGAGTTAAATAGTCTATGAAAATAATAAAATTTAACTGCCCATTATTTATGGGAATCAAATCAAATGACGATAAAAATTGCTTCCTATCCTAGTACCAATGTGATAACATTACTTATTTATTTATTATAGATACACGAAAATATTGGGTCATATAGAAAGAATGGATGAAAACAGACTTTCAAAAAGAGCTAAAGAAGATAGAACAATGGACGGGAGAAGAGCAAGAAGAAGACCAGCCAAGAGATGGATATACAGTGAATGCACACCCAATACGTCTTCCTCCGAGGAGTGATTTTGGAAATAAGCAGGGTGAAAATCCTACAAATTATGTTTAAGAAGAAGATAAAGATTTATTTAGCCTGGTGGAGTTAAGATAACATGGCCTTTTCTTCCATTCACCATGACAAGCACATGTTACATTAAAATACAAAAAGTCGCAATAATGAGATTCTAAACGATTACCATAAGTAATGCCACGAGTGATTTCCAAATTATCGATAAATTCACGACTCACGAAGTGGGGAGTGAATTTATCTAGAGAATTTGGAAATCAAGAGTGGCATTTGTTAGGACTATTTAACGAATAAAATTAAGCTGTTTACTCACAAATCATTATTTAACTATAGTTATTTTAAAATATTTATATATTTAATGTAAACGGCGATGTTTGAAAACAAATGAGAAACGATAGGTACGCTTCTACTGCTTCTTTTGTTTATCACTGCAACCAGATCATACTATTTATTGCCAAAGGAACGCAATATTGTAAGGAGGAGCTTTCTTTAATATGGTAATTATAACACTGATAAATATTTGGTGAAACACGACTCTGATTGGTTGTAAAATAGAAATCATTGAAATGTGATTGGCCATTGACTCCCATTTGGGGCATGAGTTAAATAGTCTATGAAAATAATAAAATTTAACTGCCCATTATTTATTGGAATCAAAACAACTGACGATAAAAATTGCTTCCTATCCTAGTACCAATGTGATAACATTTACTTATTTATTTATTATAGATACACGAAAATATTGGGTCATATAGAAAGAATGGATGAAAACAGACTTTCAAAAAGAGTTAAAGAAGATAGAACAATGGACGGGAGAAGAGGAAGAAGAAGACCAGCCAAGAGATGGATAGACAGTGAATGCACACCCAATACGTCTTCCTCCGAGGAGTGATTTTGGAAATAAGCAGGGTGATGAAAATCCTACAAATTATGTTTAAGAAGAAGATAAAGATTTATTTAGCCTGGTGGAGTTAAGATAATATGGCCTTTTCTTCCATTCACCATGACAAGCACATGTTACATTAAAATACAAAAAGTCGCAATAATGAGACTCTAAACGATTACCATAAGTAATGCCACGAGTGATTTCCAAATTATCGATAAATTCACGACTCACGAAGTGGGGAGTGAATTTATCTAGAGAATTTGGAAATCAAGAGTGGCATTTGTTAGGACTATTTAACGAATAAAATTAAGCTGTTTACTCACAAATCATTATTTAACTATAGTTATTTTAAAATATTTATATATTTAATGTAAACGGCGATGTTTGAAAACAAATGAGAAACGATAGGTACGCTTCATCTGCTTCTTTTGTTTATCACTGCAACCAGATCATACTATTTATTGCCAAAGGAACGCAATATTGTAAGAATGCTCTCTAGTGGAGAAAAAATGAAACACATCAAACTGTATATTAATTCATTTCTGATGTCGTATGATGTAAATATGACAATTACATTTTTCTGGATTATTACCTGGGAAAAAATACATTTAAGAAAGTTCAAA